>JAJSOF020000042.1:9383729-9409866 GCA_025594305.2 Periplaneta americana | reverse complement strand
TGTGAACATTTGTATGACTACAATAACATAGTTTATCATTATTGTTATTGTTAACATTACTATTATTATTTATTTTCTTATTTTATTATAATCTTACATTATTTTGCTTTTTTTTTTACTATTATTCAGTTTTGTTATTTTATTTTGCCATATTATTCATTTGTTATTTTATTTTTGTACATTCTTATTAAAAATTAATAACAAATTGAAAAACATTTATTTGACTCAAATGTTTAACTTATAATACAACACTATGAAAAATTATAGATTGAACTAAATGCTCGTGCTATGTTACAATGATTAACTTCTGTCTTATGTTTTGCGTAACATAAGGAACTAGAACACATGACATACATTTACAACATAATTCTTTCTCATTGCTTACAATTTGGACACATATGTGACATCATATGATTGTATAGTATACATTTATAACACAATTCTCTCTCATTGCTTACAATTTGGACACAAGTATGTGACATGACCTTTATAAATATGTTTGCTGTAGCTTCGTTTTATTGTCATTGCTTGATGGACAGAACTTACAGCATGCACGTTTTACAGTTTTTCCTATTGTAGACTCTGATACCAGTACTGTAGTCACATTTTCAGGTTTTTGAATGTTCCTTTGTCAGTGATTTTTCAAGTTCCTCTAAGAATAACCTCCTTCTAGTCAATTTGTTTGCATTCCAATTTGGGTTTATCGAAGTTCACCAAACATACGCATTGTAAGCAGATACATCAAGAATGTTGTAGAAAAGTATCACCGGCCATCTGTTTGTTTTTCGTTTGCAAGTATAATACGTAAGTTATATGTTACTTGGTCAAATGTATCTACAGCCCCATTGGATGCATTATAATCTAAAATCATTTTAGGCTTCTTGTCATTCCTGTTGCTGACTTCATTGTCATGATGCAGTGTACTCATTCGCACAACATTTTTTTTCTTTGGAATGCAATTGACCACAGTAATATAATTTGTGAAGTAGAATGAAGAGCTTTGTACTTCCTTGGTGTTCATTTGCTGTGGAAGTTCTGACTTATATTTCCGTATAGTCTCCAACATCGTCAATTTTTTCAAAAGTATTTGTTCCAAATTGTAAGAACTGAAAAAATTGTCACACGTTTCATTTTGACCCCTTAGGTCACTGGTAAGATCACACACTACCCTCATACCCTGATTTTTTCTAGTGCTCCATATTCTTTCCCTGTATAAACTCGTGTTACAAATGCATATGAAGTTTTGCTGTCACAAAGCATCCATATTTTTATTCCATATGTCGATGGTTTGCTGGGAATATAGTACACCTTGAAGGGAGAGCGACCTCAAAATCCTACTAACTATTCGACAGTCATACTTTCGCCAGGATTGAAGAATTTAGGAAGGACCTCCACCCATTTCTCCCAAATGCAACGAATGGCAGCAACTTTATCAGTTTGTCTTCGTTATTCTCTAACAGAATTCTTATCAAATCGCAAGACTCGTGATATCTTGCAAAAACTTTCAAGTGACATAGTTGCCCGAAAAATGTTTCTGTCCGTTTTCTGATAGCACAAACTTTTTGTTGACTCCTCAAGAGATCGAATAACACTAACAAGAAGCAAGAGTCCTACATAAGCCTGGAAAACAATACTGTCGATATTTGTCCATTACTGGCCATCTGCATTATTTCATTTTCAATTCTTGTAGAGAATATTGCTTCAAACCAACTTTTTATATCAGTTATTCTAGTGGTGGCATACCTAGTAACTCCCAGTGTAGTCTTGATGACGTTCGAGGGGGAAAGATGGCCCTGTTGTGGAGGTGGATTCAACTGCCATTCTATACCTTGATTTTTGAAAGAATTGACTGAACAATTTTGACTGTCAGAATCATCATCACTTTCACTTTCAGATTCACAACTTACATTATCTTCAAATTCTGAAACAACTCTTCACTATCGGAGGAATTCACAATTGATACTAACTGAGCATTACACAATGGTCTTTCCGTCATGGTGTCTGAACTCAAACTGAGAAACAACACTGAAATATTTATTCAGGTAAAATGTCACAGCTTAGAAGGAATTCATTCAGAAAAATAACAGGAAACCAGTCCATTGTTGTAAATGAATGTATCTTATTGTCGGCAATAATTGAATTTCTACACATTATAATAAAAGTATGATACAATTTCTAGAAAAGTATTAATACCACATTAGAAAGCAATAAAATCTTATGTTGGTTCATATTGACTCGAACAATACATACGTAACAATTACAAATTGCAACAAATCTATTTGAAAAATTGTAATTACTTTTGAATCACAAACGTATATTGCATTATTAGACAAAGTCACTGAATCTCATAAGCATATCTTACTATTTCAAGAAAATATTAAGAAAACAATATTCACTTCGGGTCATATAGACCCGAACAGAACAGTAGGGTTAATTGGGTACTTTCCTAGAGCCTGGAAGCTTGCTGAAATCATTGTTTTTCATAAGTTTAACAAACCTAAGCAATTGCCATCTAGTTATCGACCTATTAGCTTACTGCCCACGCTATCGAAATTGTTTGAGAAGGTTATTCATCATCGCATTTGTAAATTTACGTTCCAAAACAAGATACAGTAGAACCCCGATTATCCGACACCCTATTAACCGATCGGTGGATTACCCGACTGTCTCTCTCTCTCTCACTCTCTCTTTTTTCGCTGCAGAACAAAAATAATATGGAGTCCTATAGAGTTACTTGTTGGAGGGGGGGTGTTTTTCCCAACTTATAAATTAGTCATTACCTGCTTTCAATGTAATGACCCCAAGAAATCCGTGTACCATTCAGTCCTTGTCCTACTGTTGAAGTGACCGTACTGTATAACTTATGTTATGAAAAAAGCGAAAATAATTTAGAGGTTGCGAAAGCAGAAACTTTATTCCATGTCGAATCAGAATATGAGATTGGCGTTACAGCTGTGCGCGATTTAATAAAAAAAAACGAGAATAAAGTGTATAAAGTACGAGTATCAATGAAATCTACAACACGAGACCTCTATTTCTATATATTCAGACAGCAGATAACCATCACAAGGAGTTCCCTTGACCCTCAAAACCGGACTTAAATTAGTTAACTTCTGATCCATTAACTAGCATGTTAAACACAAGACCACGGAGAAAATTAGACCTATATATTATGCACTTAATTTATGAAAATCTTTTATGGTATCGGTATGGATTATCCGATTTTTTCGATTAACCGTTCAATTAACCCCTTTCATTACCACGGATAATGGAGGTTCTACTGCAATACCAGATTTTCAGTTTGGCTTTCGTCCGAAACATTCTACAACACAATTGCAAAGAGTCACTGAATCCATTATAAAAGGCTTTGAAGAAAAGCAGTATACTGCCGCTGTGTTTCTGGATATTGCCCAAGTATTTGATACTGTCTGGCATGATGGTTTAATGCTAAAATTATATAGAATTGGCTTTCCTGATTATCTCACACGCATCGTGAAAAGTTTTTTTTTTTATCTGAGCGTCAGTTCTCAGTACGCATAGATGGCATTAAATCAACGCTTCGTCCAATATTAGCCGAAGTACCACAAGGATCCATACTGTCACCACTTCTCTTCAATCTCTTCACTTATGACATTCCATGTTTGCAACCGTCACACATAGCTATGTATGCTGATGATACAGTTCTCTTTTATTCTCATATTGTAGTAACCTAAATACTGCAATCAGCACTCTTCAGACATCCTTACAGGAGCTGTCTAAATGGTTCTCTGACTGGAGATTATTACTCAACATTACCAAGACAGAAGCTAAAATCTTCTCTTTAAGGCCTATTCATAATCCACCTCCTTTGATTCTTCTAAATGAACAAGTTACATGGCTCTCTAGTCAAGAAGCTGTAAAATATTTGGAACTATTATTAGACACGAAACTTTCATGGAATTCCCATATAACTCGCATTGTTACACTAGCCTCTTCCAGAATTCGAAAATTATACCCCTTGGTTAATAGACGTTCACAAATTGGATTGGACTGTTCAATGCTACTCTACACCTCGCTTGTACGTCCTCTTTTTAACTTATGCAGGGCCAGTGTGGGGGACAGCAAATAAGACTCACTTGCATCCCCTACAAGTTCTCCAGAACAAGTTCCTGCGAACAGCAACAAATGCCCCCTGGTTTGTAAGAAATCAACAATTGCATCAAGATTTGGGAATTCTTCCACTAGAACAATACATCCACTCAATATCAAAATCCTTCTTTAACAAACTTCCTGACGTTCCTGGAGCTGTGACATATAACATTGGAGCAAGATCTTGTCAGCCATCTAGACTTAAAAGGAAACTACCTCAAGACATCTTTCTTAGCGATACTGACGACTCTTCATAAATTTGACACAGAAAATCATTATCATATTTTTATTCTCACAATTCACAAAAATGATTAATTAACTAGTTTAAATTACTTAGAGGAGCCTTTAGAGCCAACTTCAGCATGATATTCTGTATGTGATATTCCGTCATTTAACAGTGGTCTGTATAGCAAGTTTGCTGGTCGGAAAAAAAAACGTTGCGAAGAGATTATAGAGAGACCATTGCGCCGCCATGACGTGTCAAGAACATTGAACGACCATCTGTCATTAGCTTAAGCGCCCAAAACAAAGTGGACGTGGCGATAAGTAAGGTCGCAAACATGGATGAATATATAATAAGATGCGAAACTTACCGAGTTTCTCGTAACCAATACTAGAGGCGCTAATGTAGAAACTGATCTTTCTGCCATCTGTTGGACGGTGGAGAACTTACTACATCTAGCAGCGCACCTCGTGACGAAAATGTCAAACTATGCAGAAAATATTCCTTCCCTCCCAACCTCATCGACATTCTCAACTGACCCAATTTAAAATAAAACATTTACATTTTTATTTCTCACACATCTTCCACTGAAAATTCTTACCAGAGCCAACAGAAAGATAAAAGAGACGATCTATTTTACACTACCCAATTAAAATATAACCAAATAGAGATACAAAATAAAGCAAAAGGTTAGATAATTGGGATTGTATTCTTTGGGTATTTAGTGTACAGCGCAATGGAAATGTCTGCAAAAACTACTTAGATAGTTCATTTTATTATATTACTATTACTTTACAATACATTCAACAACACTATTTTTACAACGTCCATAAACTCACTGTTTAATATACACTGCTTATACACACACTTAATATCACTTTATGTCCGCTCATTAGCAAGATTCTGGCTGCCATCTTGGCTTCTCGAGCATCCTCTGTTCGTCTCGAACGAACGGATAAATAGAGAACTTTGCGTCGTCTACCCAACACGTAGTTCTAATGTTCAACACTCACGACGTCGGGTGCTTATCATCTTATTTGAACCCCTTTTCGTCAGATAGTGCTGACCGCAGTTTCGCATCCTATTGTCCAATTTAATGGAGTAGTAGTAGTAGGGTTTAAGAAGGGCGCGTCAGCTACTATGGCTATTTGCGCCCTTATCTAAAATTCTTAATGTAACAAATACATAAATAATATAATAATCAGAGTGCTAAAAGAACTAAAAAGCGTTGTCACGATAAAACGAGGCACACAAATGCAGTATACATAAGGTGATTTCTACAGAATCATAAAAGTGAGCAATTCTACCACACTAGGTGGTATTCAAGACGAACAAATAAAACAATAAAACTAAGGCCACCGAGGATAACTTGTCAATCATATTTTAAAACCATAAAATTTTATAAAATATTCGGATGTATAAAGTCCGAAATGTCAACAATGTAAAATCAAATATAAAACAACAAATGTAACCTGCGGATGTAAAGGGTCCGGAGGATGAGTAAAACGGATCAATAAAAAACTAAATCACCTTATCCAAACCTGTATTTGATAAAAATCTCAGAACTCCATTTGCACAATTAAAATCATTTCCAAGAGCGTCACGTAATGTCGGCCGAATTCCATATTGCCTCCGTGCATGGTCATATTTCCTGCAACGCAATAAAACGTGTTCCACCGTAAGTGGAACATGGCACATATCGCACTCCGGCTGAGGTTCGCCACGTAGGAGATGGCCGTGTGTCAGATGACAATGGCCAATCCTCAACCGGGTGAGTAAAACCTCCTCGTGTCGCGACGCTCTTGTAGACGAATCCCAAACTCTAACAGTATTCTTTATAATTCGTAATCTGTTTCCCTCTTGTGCAGACCATTCTCCTTCCCATTGCCACCAAATTTTAGATTTCAAGTAGTTTCGAATGTCCTGCCACCTCTCGCGCCAATATACCTGAGAGCCATCCTGTGCGCCAGCCCTGGCTGCAGCATCCGCGGCCTCATTTCCTGCAATCCCTACATGGCCAGGAATCCACACTACTCCAATCTCATAATCAGAGCAAAGGAGAGTATGGAGCAGCTGCTGAGTTCTTAAGACAAGCGGATCATCACAATTAAAAGACTGCAAGGACTGGATGGCACTTAAAGAGTCGGAACAGATAAGGAATCTGCCCCGAGGTTGCCTAATTAAAAACAATAAAACTCTGTAAAAAGCATAGAGTTCAGCAGTAAAAACACTAGTATATTGGCTTAGTCTGTATTTAAATATCTCTCCATTTGTAACGAAGGAACAACCAACACAATCATTTATCCGGGATCCGTCAGTAAAAATTAATGAATAATTTGGATATCGGGATAAAAGTTCACTAAAACGAAGTCTATAAACAAAAGCTGGTGTAAAATTCTTAAAACAGCGGCTCAGACTTATATCAAACATGGGACGTCGCATAATCCACGGTGGAGTGGTGGTATACTCCAGTGTGCGGACTGATGGTAGATGTATATCCAGCTCAGAGAGCAGTTCACGAAAGCGCACACCTGCTGGACGAGGTCTCCGTGGATTTTCACTGTATCGGCCGTAAAGAGACGAATGATGGAAAGAGTCGTAAGAGATGTGCTCAGGCTGCGAGCGGAGCTTAACAGCATATGAGCACAACAAAATATGACGTCGCCGATACAGTGATGGTTCTCCTGCTTCACAATACAGGCTCGCTATCCGACTGGTTCGGAAGGCCCCTGTAGCGAGTCGTATCCCATGGTGATGTACAGTATCTAAAAGACGTAATTTAGAGTTATTTGCTGAGCCATAAATAAAACACCCATAATCCAGCTTTGATCGAATAAGAGCTCGGTAAAGGCGTAAAAGCACTGTACGGTCTGCACCCCATCGGACCCCTGACAAAAGGCGTAAGATGTTTAAGGATTTCTCGCAACGCCTTCTCAAATCACGTATATGTGCCTCCACGTTAACTTATAATCAAAGATAAGGCCCAAGAATCTCGCAGTGTCTGTATATTGCAATTCCACTCCATTCAGACGCAATTCGGGATGTGGATGTAGTCCACGTTGGTTGTAAAAGTGGACACACTGCGTCTTCTGAGTGGAGAATTTAAAGCCATTGCGAACAGCCCATTCTGATAGTACGTTGATGACCAGCTGCAAATGTCGACCGATGGACGGAAGATATCGGGAGCTGTAATATAAACTGAAGTCATCAACGTACAACAGAGAAGATACTCGGTTACCCACACAGTGGGCAATTCCATTGATCGCAATGCAGAAAAGAAGAACGCTTAATACAGAACCCTGCGGAACGCCGTTTTCTTGGAGGTGTTCGTTAGAAAGTGTCGTGCCTACTCGAACTCGGAAATACCGCTCTGCCATGAACTTCGCAATAAACGTTGGTAGACTACCACGAAGTCCCCAGTCATGCAGAGTTTGCAGAATGCCATACCGCCATGTGGTATCGTAAGCCTTTTCTAGATCAAAGAAGACCGCCACAAGATGTTCCTTCTTGAGGAAAGCATCTCTAATGGCGGTCTCTAGCCGAACAAGATGGTCTACGGCGGATCTGTGCTTACGAAAACCACATTGGATGTTAGATAATCGGTTTTCCGATTGGAGTACCCACATCAGGCGTTTGCTTATCATTCTTTCCATAACCTTGCATACGCAGCTGGTAAGAAATTGGTCTGTAGCTTCCAGACAAAGAAGGATCCTTTCCTGGTTTCTGGACAGGGATTACAATGGCGGAACGCCAAGCAGATGGGAACACTCCCTCAGTCCAGATTCTGTTATACATTCCCAGAAGAAAGGATTTTCCAGCAGGCGGAAGATGGCGAAGCATTTGGTTATGGATGTTATCAGGACCGGGGGAGGTGTCAGGGGATGTGCCTAGTGCCGCCTCCAGCTCCTCGGATGTGAACGGTGTATTGTAGTACTCTGTATTATCTGATATAAAATTGAGGTTTCGTTTTTCCGCAGCATCTTTGATTTTCAGAAATTCCGGGTCATAATTATTTGAGCTGCTAATCTGTGCGAACGAGGTAGCGAATATTTCTGCAATTTCTATTGGACTGGTGGTCGTTAATCCATTGCTTATTATTCCCGGAATTACAGAACTACGTTTCCCCATTATTCGGCGGACTTTGTCCCATACGATGTTAGATGGGACATTCCTTTTCATTGAATTGACGTAGTTTGTCCAGGACGTCTTCTTAGCATCGCATACAGTGCGACGAGCTTTTGCTCGAAGACGTTTAAACTGGACAAAATTTTCTTGGGTCGGATGGCGCTCAAATTGGCGTAAGGCACATCGGCGGTCTCGGATTGCATCTCTGCAGGCATCCGACCACCAGGGGACAGAGAAGCGTTTTGGCCTGCAGGACGACCGGGGATAGATAATTCCGCTGACTTGATAACCATATTTGAGAAATGGTCTACTACGGAGTCCACACTTTCATGTCCGTTATCTTCGAATGATATGGACTCCGAAAATCCGACCCAGTCCGCCTTTTTAATAACCCAGTTTGGAGATCGAGATTCCGCAGGACGTAAAGCGGACATACGCATTCGGATGGGGTAGTGGTCACTACCATGTAGGTCGTGAATCACAGACCATTCGAAATGCGTGGACAAAACTGGGCTACAAATGGAGATATCTATCATGGAGTATGTACCATAAGCCAAGGAAAGGTGTGTTGCTTCCCTGAATTCAGGGTAACAAGATTTAGACGGGTACATACCTCTGCTATTTTATTTCCTCTGTCGTCATCAGAATTTGAGCCCCAAGAGTGGTGGGATGCATTGAAATCCCCACCAAGAGATATGGTGCAGGTACCTGTGAAAGAATATGTTGAATTTCAAGTACTGTAAAGGGTGTATCTGGGGGCATATAAACGGAGACTATTGAAAACTGTATGGTAGATAAGGTTACTCTGGCAGCTAGGCATTGATGAGGACTGTTAATGTTTAGAACAGAGGAAAAGATATTCTGGCGGAGAAGGAGGGCACAACCTCCGTTAGCACGAATACCGGCAAGATGGTCATACCAGTAAACATTGTATCCCGAGATTTTCAGGGAATGTTCAGGTCGGAGGTGTGTCTCCTGTAGACATAAAATAGCAGGGTTCTCACGATAGATCAATTGCTGTAGTTCTGCATATCTGCTGCGTACACCGTTCACATTCCATTGTATGATATCAGTCATTATGTGGATCTAAATTATCATGGTGGCTTGACGGGTGATTTTCTCTTCTTATCTTTTCTAGGATTTCGTGCCGTTGACTGAGACTGCTTGGTCTTCGACTGTGGGGATTCGCTCGCAGATCGCCGCACGCCCGATCGTGATCTTGATCGAGACCGTGATCTCGACCCGTCACCAGAACAGGGAGCGCGACGTCGCGGCGATCTACCAGGCGTAGAGTCTTTCTCTGTCGCCACGGTAATAATCTTTTTTTGGAATGTAAGGCCTTATGTCAAGGCCACACGAGTCGTCTGACTCAGCAGTCTGAGTGGCAACGTCTACATACGTCTGGGTTGCGCTTTCAATACGCTTCCCAGGTATACTAACAAGAGGTGGCGTTTGCGTAAATACATCTATTGCTTGTGTTGCCTTTTGCAAAACTGCTGCATAGGACTTTTCCGTCGCCATTTTCTGTTGATCTAAAATACGCTTACGCGCCTCGAAAAACGTAATATTTTCTCGGACTCTCAGTTCTTGGATATCCTTCTCTACCTTATACTTCGGGCAATTTTTAGGAATTGGAGGCGTGGTCCCCAGCACAATTCACACAGTGCTCGGCGCTGGCACACGGGGATTCCCATGGTCAGAACCGCCGCACCTTGCACATACGATGTTGTTTGTGCAACGTTTTTGCGTATGTCCGAACCGTTGGCACCTAAAGCACCGCATTGGGTTCGGCACATACGCACGAACTGGGACACGCTCGTACCCGACAAGGATGTACTCTGGTAGGACAGGCTTTTCGAAGGTCAAAAAGACAGTGCTCAGCGGAATAGTCTGTCCGTCCCGCTTACGTAATAAACGGTAAGCCTTGGACACAGACTGTTCCGCCAGTTCTAGTTGGATCTCTTCATCAGACATACCGTCCAGAGAATCCGTATGCACTACTCCCCGCGTGGTGTTCAGCGAGGAGTGCCGTTCGACTTTAATATGGTAAGACCCTAGCAACTTCGCTTTCACAGCGTCTCACTCTGTTTTGGAGATACCGTCTCGACAAGGAGACTACCGTTGCGTAGGCGAGTTGCATTTTTGACCTTCCCAACGAGTCCGTCGAGTGCGCGTCTCACGTAAAATGGACTAATGTTTTCATTGTCTTTTCTGTTCCGTCCAAGGTGATACTGATAAACTTCGGAGGCGGCACTTTGACAGTTACTTTCTCAGGGTCAAGTCCATAGCAATTTTCGTCAAAATTTGACCACCAGTCGTATCAATTCCTGTCTTCTGTTTTTATTATTTTTTTCTGAGGGAGGAGAAGAGGAGCGAAGAGGCCATTTTGAACTGGCCCCCTACGGAACTGTCGGCGTCAGCCTGCCACCGGGGGCGAAGAAATAGACACCTAAAAATTCTTCGCGGTCTGTGCCGGCCGTGGGACCCCCACAGCCCGATCCCAAGCAACCCACTTCACGCAAGTTACCCTTCAAACTGGTCATTACACACCTAATGGCAAGTCTTACACCAGAGGCGTGTCGCAGTTTTATGCCCCTACCACGGGAATAACCGCCCGTGGCTCCCCACTCTACACCGAATACAAGTGCCAGACTACTGCGGCTAACTCCGACCGACCCTCCCAAAGCCGGAGCAATCCGAGACCGCACGCAGCTTCAGGGGACTTGTGGTTGATTACACTGCGACACCCATACGTCAGCGGTAACACGTCGGAGCGATATATCCGCCCCGGCGAGCAGAGTCGTTCACCGGGACGTTTAAGTCGCTCGGACCCCATTGGGTTCTACGTGAGTGTACATGACTACTGGTCCGGGCTCCGCACCTAGACTTGCATATAGGGGCAGTATGAAGGGTCCACTATTGCTTCGTTGCTGGGCGCCCTGTCGGGCCACACAAGTTGGAAGTCGCGCTCGAAACCGTGGGACAGGACCACGGAGATAGGAAAGATCCCCGCTGGTGAGACGGGAGTTATAAACCTAAGAAACTTAACCTAATAATAGATATAAGAACTAGAAGGGGAAGAAGAATAAAGCCTCATCAGGCATTGTTAACAAATCCCGTCATGGTGGCGGACGTGGCAAGAACAAAAACAGCGGGGATGGAGAGGTGAAAATGGCTGTGATGATGTGGTGGGCGTTCCGCATGCAATGGCGGCCGGCAGAGAGTAATAGTGATGAAAAAGAAGAGAGAACGAAGAGGAGTGGATGGTGATAGGACGAAAAATGGCCGAAAAGAAGAGCACGAGAGCCACCATTGCACCCCCCGGTCACCACTTGGAGGAACCCACCTCGACCGGAATTTAATGGATTAAGTTTAGATTTTGTCAATTTTAAATATCTGATGATGCCGAACGGGCTAAAACGTTCATATCTATTTGAGATGCAATAGCAAATAATAAAATTTGCAAATATATAAATCATATTGATTGAGCATTTAAAATAAATTTATCCTATTGAATAGATTTATCTGAAAACCAAAATGAACTGTAAAATAAAGATTAAGAAGATTAAAAGTGAGATAAAACCTAATAATTTTATCATTCTAGGAAGAAGATCGCAATAATTAATATCCATGCACGTACAGAAGAATTACAGAAACACATAATTAGTGGTCAGTAATAATAATAATAATAATAATAATAATAATAATAATAATAATAATAATAATACATCCAGCGTGGCAATGAATGTTTCTACAGGGTGTTTAAAAATACGGGGCATAATTTCAGGTATGTATTTCCCACATGTAGACAATCAAAATAGTGCATTACAACATGTGTCCGGAAATGCTTTATTTCAGAGTTATGGCCTTAACAACATTGAAATTCACCGGAACGTTTTTCTTTCCGCAGGTCGTTGCGTCAAAGGAGACATTAAAAGGGCACTCTAACAGTTCATTCTGAGGCGAAGGTTACATTCAGTGTTGTGTAGGCGATAGACTGTGCGACATGTATTCAAATCAAGAGCTGGCAGAGATACACTTCATGTACGGTAAGGCGGACGGCAATGCTGCGCTGGCTCGTCGTTTGTACCAGGAGAGGTACCCACAGAGACAATGTCCAGATCGGAAGACATTTGTACGTCTCCATTACCGTCTGTTATTAGAGTATGGAAAATTTAACTCTCCTGGTTTGGGAAGGGGACGACCAAGATCTACAACTCCAGAAGTACAGGAGGAGATTCTGGAGGCTGTGAACATGACTCCTTCTATCTGCACACGAAGGGTAGCGTTGCAAGTCAATGTTCCTCATACGACTGTCTGGAGACTGTTGAAAGAGTATCAATTGTATCCTTATCATTTGCAACGTGTACAGGCCCTGTCACCAGCAGATTACCCTCTACGAGTTAAGTTCTGTCAATGGTTCTTGCAGCAGTGTGGTGTAAATACGAACTTTCCTGCCTCAGTATTATTTACAGATGAAGCACAGTTCACACGAGATGGCATAACAAATTTCCACAATCAGCATGTATGGGGTATGAAAACCCACGTGCAACTGTTCCATCTCATCACCAGGTGCGGATCTCCCTCAACACGTGGGCCGGTATCATTGGTGATCGATTAGTTGGACCCCATGTACTTGTAAAGAGACTTACGGGGCAGGCGTACACAAACTTCCTGGAAAACACCATACCTCATGTTTTAGAAGACACTCCACTGATCAATCGTCAACACATTCACTTCTTGCATGATGGCGCTCCTGCACACTTCAGTCGTACGGCTCGCCGGTACTTGGATCGAAGGATTCCTGATCGATGGATAGGTAGAGGTGGCCCAATTGCTTGGTCTCCACGCTCACCTGATCTGAACCCTCTCGATTTCTACTTGTGGAGCCATTTAAATTCATTGGTTTATTCGTCTCCGGTGCCTGATTTGGAATCCCTTCGGAATCGAATCGGCATGTTCTGAGGACATACGCAATACTCCTGGAGTTTGGGATCGTGTTCGCAGGTCAATGAGACATCGATGTGAGGTCTGTATTCAAGCAGGAGGTGGACATTTTGAACATCTTCTGTAATGACAACGACCTGCGGAAAGAAAAACGTTCCGGTGAATTTCAATGTTATGAAGCCATAACTCGGAAATGAAGCATTTCCGGACACATCTTGTAATGAACTATTTTGATTGTCTACATGTGGGAAATACATACCTGAAATTATGCCCCGTATTTTTGAAACACCCTGTATATACTCCTAATTGAACCGTTGCGCAAAGTAAACATATTGCATTTTGTCCGACAGAACAAAAAAGTCCTCCCTCTCATACTTCACAAAACCACCTCTTACTGCTTGTAGAGACAGAGTTTGTAGAGCGGCATGATACCGCCACTGCTTGTCTTCAGTACGTGAATAAAACACACAGCAATGTACAGGAAACTCCTGGTACCAGTTTGAATGTCTATGATTACACGATGTAATCACGACACCCGCTTTGGTCACCGCTGGTCTAAACAGAGTTAGTATAACATATAGACCGCGTATAGCTGCGCAGAAGGCTTTTGAGGGTATCAACATCGAAACAGGGACCAGTCACGTGACTTTGGGACGAACGCAGCCGATTTATGTTAACTGACATAGCCGCGTAAAGATTTTTGCTAGGAAATACTGTGATATTTTTCAATCTAGCATAACAAGTACAAATATTTCGTTGTTCCTATTATACGTGGGTATAATGAAGTTCACTGATTGCCTAAACTCCCGCTATTCGTCCTACATTATTATTTATTAAATTTAATGCCCAGGCACTTTGACTTGGTATAAGACCATTGGTCTGCTTACTTCCCGATTTAATATTCACCTTCAGACTTGTATTAAAAGTTTTTCATGTTGCTGCATTATTAATAATGACAACAGTTAATCGTAATATTAGTCTTTGTATGAAACACATGCTGGTGAAGAATTAATGGAAAGGAGAACGTTGTCTGCTGTATCATTATAAGGAGAGGAACAAATTGAACAGTTCTGCGTGTTTTATATAATAATAATAATAATAATAATAGTAATAATAATAATAATAATAATAATAATAATAATAATAATAATAATAATAATAATAATAATAATAATCTTGGAGCAACAGTAACAAATATAAATGACACTCGAGAGGAAATTAAACGCAGAATAAATATGGGAAAAGTGTTATTATTCAGTTGAGCAGCTTTTTATCATCTAGTCTGCTGTCAAAAAAATCTGAAAGTTAGAATTTATAAAACAGTTACATTACCGGTTGTTCTGTATGGTTGTGAAACTTGACTCTCAATCTGAGAGAGGAACATAGGTTAAGGGTGTTTGAGAATAAGATACTTAGAAAAATATTTGGGGCTAAGCGGGATGAAGTTACAGGAGAATGGAGAAAGTTACACAACGCAGAACTGCACGCATTGTATTCTTCACCTGACATAATTAGGAACATTAAATCTAGACGTTTGAGATGGGCAGGGCATGTAGCACGTTTTGGGCGAATCGTCCAGAAATGCATATAGAGTGTTAGTTGGGAGACCGGAGGGAAAAAGACCTTTGGGGAGGCCGAGACGTAGATGGGAGGATAATATTCAAATGGATTTGCGGGAGGTGGTATATGATGATAGAGACTGGATTAATCTTGCACAGGATAGGGACCGATGGCGGGCTTATGTGAGGGCGGCAATGAACCTTCGGGTTCCTTAAAAGCCATTTGTAAGTAGTAGTAGTAGTAGGGTTTAAGAAGGGCGCGTCAGCTACTATGGCTATTTGCGCCCTTATCTAAAATTCTTAATGTAACAAATACATAAATAATATAATAATCAGAGTGCTAAAAGAACTAAAAAGCGTTGTCACGATAAAACGAGGCACACAAATGCAGTATACATAAGGTGATTTCTACAGAATCATAAAAGTGAGCAATTCTACCACACTAGGTGGTATTCAAGACGAACAAATAAAACAATAAAACTAAGGCCACCGAGGATAACTTGTCAATCATATTTTAAAACCATAAAATTTTATAAAATATTCGGATGTATAAAGTCCGAAGTGTCAGCAATGTAAAATCAAATATAAAACAACAAATGTAACCTCCGGATGTAAAGGGTCCGGAAGATGAGTAAAACGGATCAATAAAAAACTAAATCACCTTATCCAAACCTGTATTTGATAAAAATCTCAGAACTGCATTTGCACAATTAAAATCATTTCCAAGAGCGTCACGTAATGTCGGCCGAATTCCATATTGCCTCCGTGCATGGTCATATTTCCTGCAACGCAATAAAACGTGTTCCACCGTAAGTGGAACATGGCACATATCGCACTCCGGCTGAGGTTCGCCACGTAGGAGATGGCCGTGTGTCAGATGACAATGGCCAATCCTCAACCGGGTGAGTAAAACCTCCTCGTGTCGCGACGCTCTTGTAGACGAATCCCAAACTCTAACAGTATTCTTTATATTTCGTAATCTGTTTCCCTCTTGTGCAGACCATTCTCCTTCCCATTGCCACCAAATTTTAGATTTCAAGTAGTTTCGAATGTCCTGCCACCTCTCGCGCCAATATACCTGAGAGCCATCCTGTGCGCCAGCCCTGGCTGCAGCATCCGCGGCCTCATTTCCTGCAATCCCTACATGGCCAGGAATCCACACTACTCCAATCTCATAATCAGAGCAAAGGAGAGTATGGAGCAGCTGCTGAGTTCTTAAGACAAGCGGATCATCACAATTAAAAGACTGCAAGGACTGGATGGCTTAAAGAGTCGGAACAGATAAGGAATCTGCCCCGAGGTTGCCTAATTAAAAACAATAAAACTCTGTAAAAAGCATAGAGTTCAGCAGTAAAAACACTAGTATATTGGCTTAGTCTGTATTTAAATATCTCTCCATTTTGTAACGAAGGAACAACCAACACAATCATTTATCCGGGATCCGTCAGTAAAAATTAATGAATAATTTGGATATCGGGATAAAAGTTCACTAAAACGAAGTCTATAAACAAAAGCTGGTGTAAAATTCTTAAAACAGCGGCTCAGACTTATATCAAACATGGGACGTCGCATAATCCACGGTGGAGTGGTGGTATACTCCAGTGTGCGGACTGATGGTAGATGTATATCCAGCTCAGAGAGCAGTTCACGAAAGCGCACACCTGCTGGATGAGGTCTCCGTGGATTTTCACTGTATCGGCCGTAAAGAGACGAATGATGGAAAGAGTCGTAAGAGATGTGCTCAGGCTGCGAGCGGAGCTTAACAGCATATGAGCACAACAAAATATGACGTCGCCGATACAGTGATGGTTCTCCTGCTTCACAATACAGGCTCGCTATCCGACTGGTTCGGAAGGCCCCTGTAGCGAGTCGTATCCCATGGTGATGTACAGTATCTAAAAGACGTAATTTAGAGTTATTTGCTGAGCCATAAATAAAACACCCATAATCCAGCTTTGAT
Source organism: Periplaneta americana (assembly GCA_025594305.2). Lineage (NCBI taxonomy): Eukaryota > Metazoa > Arthropoda > Insecta > Blattodea > Blattidae > Periplaneta > Periplaneta americana. The sequence continues at coordinate 9,392,924 of JAJSOF020000042.1, read as the reverse complement.
CGAATAAGAGCTCGGTAAAGGCGTAAAAGCACTGTACGGTCTGCACCCCATCGGACCCTGACAAAAGGCGTAAGATGTTTAAGGATTTCTCGCAACGCCTTCTCAAATCACGTATATGCGCCTCCCACGTTAACTTATAATCAAAGATAAGGCCCAAGAATCTCGCAGTGTCTGTATATTGCAATTCCCCATTCAGACGCAATTCGGGATGTGGATGTAGTCCACGTTGGTTGTAAAAGTGGACACACTGCGTCTTCTGAGTGGAGAATTTAAAGCCATTGCGAACAGCCCATTCTGATAGTACGTTGATGACCAGCTGCAAATGTCGACCGATGGACGGAAGATATCGGGAGCTGTAATATAAACTGAAGTCATCAACGTACAACAGAGAAGATACTCGGTTACCCACACAGTGGGCAATTCCATTGATCGCAATGCAGAAAAGAAGAACGCTTAATACAGAACCCTGCGGAACGCCGTTTTCTTGGAGGTGTTCGTTAGAAAGTGTCGTGCCTACTCGAACTCGGAAATACCGCTCTGCCATGAACTTCGCAATAAACGTTGGTAGACTACCACGAAGTCCCCAGTCATGCAGAGTTTGCAGAATGCCATACCGCCATGTGGTATCGTAAGCCTTTTCTAGATCAAGAAGACCGCCACAAGATGTTCCTTCTTGAGGAAAGCATCTCTAATGGCGGTCTCTAGCCGAACAAGATGGTCTACGGCGGATCTGTGCTTACGAAAACCACATTGGATGTTAGATAATCGGTTTTCCGATTCAGTACCCACATCAGGCGTTTGCTTATCATTCTTTCCATAACCTTGCATACGCAGCTGGAGAGAAATTGGTCTGTAGCTTCCAGACAAAGAAGGATCCTTTCCTGGTTTCTGGACGGGGATTACAATGGCGGAACGCCAAGCAGATGGGAACACTCCCTCAGTCCAGATTCTGTTATACATTGCCAGAAGAAAGGATTTTCCATCAGGCGGAAGATGGCAAAGCATTTGGTTATGGATGTTATCAGGACCAGGGGTGGTGTCAGGGGATGTGCTTAGGGCCGCCTCCAGCTCCTCGGATGTGAACGGTGTATTGTAGTACTCTGTATTATCTGATATAAAATTGAGGTTTCGTTTTTCCGCAGTATCTTTGATTTTCAGAAATTCCGGGTCATAATTATTTGAGCTGCTAATCTGTGCGAAAGAGGTAGCGAATATTTCTGCAATTTCTATTGGACTGGTGGTCGTTAATCCATTGCTTATTATTCCCGGAATTACAGAACTACGTTTCCCCATTATTCGGCGGACTTTGTCCCATACGATGTTAGATGGGACATTCCTTTTCATTGAATTGACGTAGTTTGTCCAGGACGTCTTCTTAGCATCGCATACAGTGCGACGAGCTTTGCTCGAAGACGTTTAAACTGGACAAAGTTTTCTTGGGTCGGATGGCGCTCAAATTGGCGTAAGGCACATCGGCGGTCTCGGATTGCATCTCTGCAGGCATCCGACCACCAGGGGGACAGAGAAGCGTTTTGGCCTGCAGGACGACCGGGGATAGATAATTCCGCTGACTTGATAACCATATTTGAGAAATGGTCTACTACGGAGTCCACACTTTCATGTCCGTTATCTTCGAATGATATGGACTCCGAAAATCCGACCCAGTCCGCCTTTTAATAACCCAGTTTGGAGATCGAGATTCCGCAGGACGTAAAGCGGACATACGCATTCGGATGGGGTAGTGGTCACTACCATGTAGGTCGTGAATCACAGACCATTCGAAATGCGTGACAAAACTGGGCTACAAATGGAGATATCTATCATGGAGTATGTACCATAAGCCAAGGAAAGGTGTGTTGCTTCCCTGAATTCAGGGTAACAAGATTTAGACAGGTACATACCTCTGCTATTTTATTTCCTCTGTCGTCATCAGAATTTGAGCCCCAAGAGTGGTGGGATGCATTGAAATCCCCCACCAAGAGATATGGTGCAGGTACCTGTGAAAGAATATGTTGAATTTCAAGTACTGTAAAAGGTGTATCTGGGGGCATATAAACGGAGACTATTGAAAACTGTATGGTAGGTAAGGTTACTCTGGCAGCTAGGCATTGATGAGGACTGTTAATGTTTAGAACAGAGGAAAGATATTCTGGCGGAGAAGGAGGGCACAACCTCCGTTAGCACGAATACCGGCAAGATGGTCATACCGGTAAACATTGTATCCCGAGATTTTCAGGGAATGTTCAGGTCGGAGGTGTGTCTCCTGTAGACATAAAATAGCAGGGTTCTCACGATAGATCAATTGCTGTAGTTCTGCATATCTGCTGCGTACACCGTTCACATTCCATTGTATGATATCAGTCATTATGTGGATCTAAATTATCATGGTGGCTTCACGGGTGATTTTCTCTTCTTATCTTTTCTAGGATTTCGTGCCGTTGACTGAGACTGCTTGGTCTTCGACCGTGGGGATTCGCTCGCAGATCGCCGCACGCCCGATCGTGATCTTGATCGAGACCGTGATCTCGACCCGTCACCAGAACAGGGAGCGCGACGTCGCGGCGATCTACCAGGCGTAGAGTCTTTCTCTGTCGCCACGGTAATAATCTTTTTTGGAATATAAGGCCTTATGTCAAGGCCACACGAGTCGTCTGACTCAGCAGTCTGAGTGGCAACGTCTACATACGTCTGGGTTGCGCTTTCAATACGCTTCCCAGGTATACTAACAAGAGGTGGCGTTTGCGTAAATACATCTATTGCTTGTGTTGCCTTTTGCAAAACTGCTGCATAGGACTTTTCCGTCGCCTTTTTCTGTTGATCTAAAATACGCTTACGCGCCTCGAAAAACGTAATATTTTCTCGGACTCTCAGTTCTTGGATATCCTTCTCTACCATATACTTCGGGCAATTTTTAGAATTGGAGGCGTGGTCCCCAGCACAATTCACACAGTGCTCGGCGCTGGCACACGGGGATTCCCCATGGTCAGAACCGCCGCACCTTGCACATACGATGTTGTTTGTGCAACGTTTTTGCGTATGTCCGAACCGTTGGCACCTAAAGCACCGCATTGGGTTCGGCACATACGCACGAACTGGGACACGCTCGTACCCGACAAGGATGTACTCTGGTAGGACAGGCTTTTCGAAGGTCAAAAAGACAGTGCTCAGCGGAATAGTCTGTCCGTCCCGCTTACGTAATAAACGGTAAGCCTTGGACACAGACTGTTCCGCCAGTTCTAGTTGGATCTCTTCATCAGACATACCGTCCAGAGAATCCGTATGCACTACTCCCCGCGTGGTGTTCAGCGAGGAGTGCCGTTTGACTTTAATAGGGTAAGACCCTAGCAACTTCGCTTTCAACAACGTCTCACTCTGTTTTGGAGATACCGTCTCGACGAGGAGACTACCGTTGCGTAGGCGAGTTGCATTTTTGACCTTCCCAACGAGTCCGTCGAGTGCGCGTCTCACGTAAAATGGACTAATGTTTTTCATTGTCTTTTCTGTTCCGTCAAGGTAATACTGATAAACTTCGGAGGCGGCACTTTGACAGTTACTTTCTCAGGGTCCAAGTCCATAGCAATTTTCGTCAAAATTTGACCACCAGTCGTATCAATTCCTGTCTTCTGTTTTTTATTATTTTTTTGAGGGAGGAGAAGAGGAGCGCGAAGAGGCCATTTTGAACTGGCCCCCTACGGAACTGTCGGCGTCAGCCTGCCACCGGGGGCGAAAAAAGACACCTAAGAATTCTTCGCGGTCTGTGCCGGCCGTGGGGACCCCCCACAGCCCGATCCCAAGCAACCCACTTCACGCAAGTTACCCTTCAAACTGGTCATTACACCTAATGGCAAGTCTTACACCAGAGGCGTGTCGCAGTTTTATGCCCCTACCACGGGAATAACCGCCCGTGGCTCCCCACTCTACACCGAATACAAGTGCCAGACTACTGCGGCTAACTCCGACCGACCCTCCCAAAGCCGGAGCAATCCGAGACCGCACGCAGCTTCAGGGGACTTGTGGTTGATTACACTGCGACACCCATACGTCAGCGGTAACACGTCGGAGCGATATATCCGCCCCGGCGAGCAGAGTCGTTCACCGGGACGTTTAAGTCGCTCCGGACCCCCATTGGGGTTCGTGAGTGTACATGACTACTGGTCCGGGCTCCGCACCTAGACTTACATATAGGGGCAGTATGAAGGGTCCACTATTGCTTCGTTGCTGGGCGCCCTGTCGGGCCACACAAGTTGGAAGTCGCGCTCGAAACCGTGGGACAGGACCACGGAGATAGGAAAGATCCCCGCTGGTGAGACGGGAGTTATAAACCTAAGAAACTTAACCTAATAATAGATATAAGAACTAGAAGGGGAAGAAGAATAAAGCCTCATCAGGCATTGTTAACAAATCCCGTCATGGTGGCGGACGTGGCAAGAACAAAAACAGCGGGGATGGAGAGGTGAAAATGGCTGTGATGATGTGGTGGGCGTTCCGCATGCAATGGCGGCCGGCAGAGAGAAATAGTGATGAAAAGAAGAGAGAACGAAGAGGAGTGGATGGTGATAGGACGAAAAATGGCCGAAAAGAAGAGCACGAGAGCCACCATTGCACCCCCGGTCACCACTTGGAGGAACCCACCTCGACCGGATTTGTAAGTAAGTAAGTAAGTAATATATATAATATATTATCATTATTACATTATTATTATTATTATCATTATCATCATCATCATCATCATCGAATATGAGTCGCCTAGAAACAAACTCCACGTTATAAAAAATCTGATTTTTCAGGAAAGAAGAAACACTAGTGCAGTTAGACTCCAAACGGTGATTTTATTACTAAAATTAAGACATAAATATTGCAGTTTAACTCGAAACGAGCAGTTTATCACATTCCCTGGAAAATTCTGCACTAAAACATGTCTTAAACACATTCCATAATTTGGATAAAATGGAGTTAGATTCTAGGCGAAACCTACACACTATAAAGAAACTAGTTGATGTTGGTCTCATAACTACTTCTTAGGTCTACTCTTAATGTCTTGTTAAATGAAAAAGATTTTTCATTATCATATTTAGTCACTATTGTAATGCAACGAGACTTTTACACAATTATGTAACACTTCAGTTGTAATCTTCTTATTTGCTATTCTGTTGTTTAGTTTCACAAATTTCCTTTTTATAAACAATAAACGATTTTCTGAAATACTGAGCGTCCTTTACATTAATTTTTATACTGATACGCACTTTCAGAAATTGTAAAATTTGAGAGTGTGGGTCACGTTATTAAGTCGGTACCTACTGATAATTTTGTCGTGAGCATAATCAAAGAAGAGGATTTATCGAGATCTTAAAAAAAAAAAATCATGAAAAAACATCCACAGCAACAGCAGTAGTTCGCCATCACTATGGCATAATCGGTACATAATAACTGATTATCTTACTTTGAATATATTTCATTAATGAATCATAAGCAAGACCCTACATATAAAAACACTACAGAATCGTCTGCAGCATACCAAAGTCAGGTGACTTACGTTTCCAGTGTAGATACCCTGCGGAGTAGACCAGGCGCGCTCTATCTTATTCTATGTGTCTAAGGAGGTTCCCGCGTAACGCCAATTCCGCCGCTCGGAGCGCAGTTCGCTTCTAGATATTCGTAGCAAAACACTTAAATGACACTGACATTTGAGACATTTAAAGGACTCACCGTTGCTTATTATTTTTTTTATTTTTATTTTATTAGGTTATTTTACGACGCTTTTTCAACAGCTTAGGTTGTTTAGCGTCTGAATGAGATGAAGGTGATAATCCAGCATTTGCTCATATTGGGTTGAGGGAAAACACCGGAAAAAACCTCAACCAGGTAACTTGCCCCGACCGGGGATCGAACCCGGGCCACCTGGTTTCGCGGCTAGACGTCTTAACCGTTACTCCACAGGCGAGGACTGCTTACTAAATGCTTCGTACAATACAGTAGCGTGCAAATTAATCCGAACGACATATTTTTACATTTTCTGTCATTGTTGGCCTCACAGCTGCTCATACCGCATTAATTGACATCTGTAGTACGTGTAATTCCATTGTTGAAGGTCTGTCGTTATTATTTTTTTTTAATATGTGACATTTTGCCTGTCGTTTTGTACTTACAAGCATTTCAGTTGTGTTGAAGACTTAATACTGCAATCCTGTATACATTCTGTCGTCTTCACAAATGGATACAACTCCACGAAAACGGTCTAAAATTATAACATTAGCAGAGCATTCTTCTATGACACAGAGGCAAATTGCTGCAGAATGTCACATCGGTTTGGCTACTGTTAATTTGATCATAAAACGATACAGGGTGACTGGATCCATCACACCCCAGAAAAAAGGAAACTGTGGCCGGAAAAGGAAGACTTCACCTGCAGTTGATCGTTTGTCAGGAAAAGTAAATTAAATCCTAGACTAACTGCTGTCGACTTAACCCGCGAGTTAATGGCTACCACTGGGGCGAATATTCACGTCACAACAGTGCGGCATAGGCTTTTGGAAGCTGGACGAAGGGCTCGTAAGCCTATTAAGAAGCAACTGCTAACCCCAGATATGTGCAAAAAACGCTTAATGTGGGCAAAATTACATCAACACTGGACAGTGAATGACTGGAAGAATGTACTTTTTTCCAATGAGTCTCATTTCGAGGTCCACGGCCACCGTGTTGCTTACGTACGGAAAGGATCCGAAAAAGTAACAGCAGCTCATCTCCAACAAGCACCCAAATACCCCCCTAAAGTAATGTTTTGGGGTTGTTTTACACATGAAGGGCCTGGAGCATTAATATCTATCAAGGAAATGACGAATTCTGACAAATATATTCACTTATTGGAAACCAGAATCGTACCCCAGCTGCAAAAATCATTTCCGGATGGCAGAGGTGTGTTCAAACAAGATCTGGCACCATGCCATACGTCTCGAAAAACTACAGAATTCTTCAACAAGAAGAATATTCAGGTACTCCTGGCCAGGCAACTCACCCGACATCAACCCCATTGAGAACTTGTGGTCAATTTGCAAAGAATAATGCAAAAAAATGGATTGTTCTACAAAGGAGAAAGATGATTTCTGCCCTCATTGGTGTATGGTTTCGCGATGAAGAAATGAAGAATATTTGTGGGAAATTAGTGGAATCCATGCCAAATCGTCTCAGAGCTGTTATTAGGAACAAGGGAGGCCACATAGATTACTGAGGTATGTCTTAGATCCTTTTTTTTATTCCGTTTGAGTGTTTTTGCATAAGTAATTACGTTGTTCGGATTAATTTGCACGCTACTGTATTTTATGGGAAATGGACGAAATTTCAAATTTCTACGTCTCAATCATATTAAAATAAATGGCTGTCATTCTTGATATTAAAAGATATTACCTATTATAAACTAAGGCACTACCTTCCTGTTGTTACATTCATACACCATACCTTTTCGGAAATAATGACAAAATTTAATACATTTACATTAACACTGTGGTCTACCCTTTTCACGTGTTCATTATTATTATTATTATTATTATTATTATTATTATTATTATTATTATTATTATTATTATTATTATTATTATTATTATTATTATTATTATTTTATTATTATTATTATTATTATTATTATTAAGTTCCAGTGAATTAAGGTACTGTATTATCTTCTATTTCCCTGAATTCATTTGTAAGTAGGCTAGTCTAACTTTTCCCTTTCTTTTAAAAGAAACATATTCACGTTGAAGTGTTATGATTTTTACTCACAATGCATGATAAGCACATCTTGCAGTGGTGAAATAAATATTTAATAAGCCTTCTGATTAATATACAGTGGATAGTAATAGCAAATCCTGTAATATTTTAGTGTGTGTAAACATTTTTTAAATTAGAAGTTAGAATTCAATTAAATTAGGAAGTTAATCTGCAATATATGTGGTTAGAAATGGTTTCCGTATTTGACGATTTCCCGAAACAAACAAATATCTCAGGATTCTCAGAGACTTTTTTTATTTATAATTTTGCCGCCCATAGGCACATGCGCATCAGTTCTCTCCGAGCCCCATTTCTCTTTTAGTAATGTCTGCATCTTGCGTCCCTGAGGTGTTTTCTGTCGCCACTCATGACGTGTAAGTTTAATGAAAGCATAAAGAAAAATCTTCGGTACACCATACGATGATAGCTGTACCTTATCACAACGAATAATTGTAGTAATTATTATCTATTACTCGTAATATCGTAATAATATTTTATTTGACTTGAAGAATGAGGGGAGTACGTCATACTAAACTCGGCACGCATTAAAATTGCATTCCTGCGTATGTTGTATCCTGAGTATTGCAAATCGTATGTGTGTCAATATTCAGCAGTAATAATTAACCATTGTCGCAGAATATTTCGCCAATACAAATGATTTTAATCATACTTTTTCTCGAAAATATTGAATAACGCTACTGATTGCCTTAAGGCAACACAAACTAAGAACTATACTTGTTTTAATAATAATAATAATAATAATAATAATAATAATAATAATAATAATAATAATAATAATAATAATAATAATAATAATAATAATAATAATGTCCAAAAGTAGAAGACACCCATAGGTAGTTCACTTTCAGCAATTAAAATGAATTAGAGGAACGAGATATGAAGGAAAGTACGGAATTTAAAATAACAAACTTGCCAAAGTAAATGAACAAGATGAAGAATGTAGAATGAAAGCAAAATTTTTAATTGAACAAATCAGACTTTCGGACACAAAATTCTAAATTCCATTAAATCATACTGAATATCTGCATATGTTATTTAACAAGTCATCAATAAATCTCAAATAAGATTTCAATATGCTTGGCATGTTTATTATCTTCGTACTCGATAAATAATACAAAAAATTAATCAAAGAATTTTCACGATACACAATGCTTAGTAATGGAACTATTCTTCAATTAATAGCACTCAGCCGAGGCGAACCTAGCGGCAGAATTGTAATGCCTTGTAATGATCGTGCTATGCGCCAGCTTGTATATAATCTCGTAAGCAACGGCTATAATGCTGCAGTAGCCAGATGGAGCCATGCTTGAGATACAAGTTAGAATTTGAGAATTATTTAACTCACACATCAGCTACTTAATTTTTCGTTAGGCTACTCGGATCTTTTAGTTCTATTCAGTCTTAGCCGTTCCCTGT
>JAJSOF020000042.1:9367736-9383629 GCA_025594305.2 Periplaneta americana | reverse complement strand
GGGTCGACATCAGGTTCCTTCTTGATGACTTCCATCGCGACTGTAACAGACATTTAAGTGTTGACATCTGCAGAATTGGATCACATTTTGCAGAAAGAAACCAATCCACATGATACTTAAACAGAGAAAATGCGCTTTAAAGTTAATCGTGAGTAATAAATTCTGAAATAACTGTACCTAGATACTTATTGCTTTAAGCAAAAGCACATTATTGAACTATCTTTATTCAAAATATTGATTCTAGGAATTATTTCATTATTGGTACTTTAAATTTGGTTGTGGGTTGGTTCCTTTCTGCAGAATGTAGTCAATTTAAGCTGTTGAAAGAGACTTCTTCGCAGTGGTTACTATATGTACAATATATTATGTAGCTCGAACTTCCAAACTTGTTCTGAATTAAATATCACACAAAAACATACAACACCTTAAGTATTAATGAGTATGTCGGTATGAATTCGATGACGCACATTTCCCACGTATAGAACAAGAACCCGATTCTGTATAAACTCTTTAAGCAATGTTTGTATGTGTGTGGTGGGTGTGTTTACATAGCCATGTGTCTGAGTGTATAACTATGCATTGCTAAAGGCTACTATTACTAGGAATACGCCATTTACTTCATTTAATCAACCAGCAGCAGCGGAATTGAAAGTATTGACACAATACTTCCATATGACCTATGAGCAAGCCTAGACACTGTCCTCTGCATTTCAAATAGATAGGCCTATATTGTTAAAAGTAAATTTTAGACTCTGAGAGCGATTACATTCTATTTTCAATCTCAACTCTTCTGCTACCATTTATCAGGTTGATACAAATACGGTCAATGTGCCTGGGGATGTGTGTGTGTGTATGTTTGACAGTGCTCTGCATGAGACAAAAAAAAAAAAAAAGACAGAAAAACATAATCTTATAAAATGTGGCCCCTCCTAAGTTTATGATATGTTGAGATGTACTGGTAAGGAACAATAACTGTACTCACAATGGCAAAATTGAATTCAATGCGACATAAACTGTGAATTTCTTACTTATTACACCTGTGGGAAAATGTTAATAGCCATTCAAAAGCAGAAACTCAATTACGAACAGAAATATTTGTTATGGTACATCAATAAATTGTGGAGAGACTTGACTTACAAGGATTTTAGGGTAAGTAAAACGAGTACAACAGTATGACAACTTCTCTTCCTTTATGATGAAAATGTTAATGTGTCTTATCGTGGTAATTTCTTTAAGCATCATGTATCTTAACTAATTAAGGAGATTCTGATTTTCGATATACAAATTATACACATTCTGCATAGGCTATATTGTGCAGTACATTTCTACTGTATTTCAATGAGTAGTCTTTTCTGATGTTTACTTCTTCCTTCTTTTGACTGCATATTATCATTTCTTCATTCTTAAGAATATAATGCATATGATTTACTTTAAATGGCGTTTCAGTTGCTTAGTCTCTAGCCATATTTAAATGTCCCTCCTTTCCACCTACAGCCAACTTGGAGACATCGAAAATAAGGGGAATGTTGGTTGAATTAACCACTTCCTTATTATCCCGAGTTAACTCGGTTGCTAACATGTGTCAAAATTTATTAACCCGAGTTAACTCGTTTGAGTCCCAGTGTCTACTTCATAGTGATTTTTAGGTATGTAAGAAAATTAGTGATGTACAGTGGTTCTGCAATATTAAATGACCTCTTTACGAAAATAAAAAAATATGACACTTTTTTCACAAAACTGGTAAAATATATAGTAAGGGAAGAGGTTAAGAATGAAAAGTAAGTAGTATTTCTCGTAGTAAAACGCTATATAATATATAGGAAACGATGTGTATAATTTACTTCACTGTCCACAAAAAAAAAGTGGAAAAAAAGAATGAAAATGTGCCTCGGTAGCCATCTTGTGGAAATGAATCGTAATTCCATCAAGAAAATATGGCGAATTTCATAATAATTACATTTAGTTCGTTCAGTCTATGTCTTGTGATATATTAAATGTGTTAAAGTAGTAATAATACGAGGGTGGACCCAAAAGTAACGGGAACCAAAGTGTTGCGCGCGCATGCTTTGTAGTTACGAGTTGTGCTGTTAGGTGGTGTTAGTTTGGGGTCTCCCGCGACCGTTAGTGAGCTGGCGTCTGTCTGAGTTAAGTGGTTTGTTTGTGGTCCTGTGTTGTTTGCGTTCCTATTTCAGCCGTTTGGCGATTAGTGAGATGGCCGACAACAAGGAACAAAGAGTGTGTGTGAAATTTTGTTTTCTGTTAGGAAAACTGCAGCCGAGACCACTGGGATGCTTTGGCAAGCCTTTGATGATGATGATGATGATGATGATGATGATGATGATGATGATGATGATTTGGAGAAATCACAGGTCTACGAGTGGTTTTCCCGTTTCAAGTCTGGCAACATGTCAACTGAAGATATGCCACGCCCCAGGCGTCTTTCGACAGGAAGAAATGACGAAAACATTGCAAAAATCAAACGTGTAATTAATGAAGATCGTCGAAAGACCATTGACGAAGTTTCTGAGATGGAGCACGGTCCAGCAAATTTTAATCGAAGATTTGCACATGAGACGGGTGTCTGCAAAATTTGTTCCTAGCTTGCTCACAGATGACCAAGAGAAAACCGCGTGAGCGTTTGCAGCGACTTGAAGAGTGAAGTGCAAGACGATCCAAATTTTCTTAAAAGAATTATGACTGGGGATGAGTCCTGGTGCTACGGGTACGATTCAGAATCAAAGCATGCATCGAGCTAGTGGAAAACTCCAAATTCACCACGACCCAAGAAAGCAAGTCAAGTGCGATCCAATGTGAAAACAATGTTGATTTGTTTTTTTTTTTTTTATGGGAATGGCATTGTCCACAAAGAGTTCGTTCCGCCAGGACAAACAGTGATGTGTTACGAAGATTACGAGAGAATGTGCGACGAAAACGGCCCGAAATGTGGAGAAATGGGAAGTGGTTGCTTCACCACAACAATGCACCAGCCCACACAGCTCTGACGGTCCGAAAGTTCTTGACAAACAACATGGTGCTTGTGCCTCATCCACCCTACTCACCCGATCCGCTCCGTCGGACTTTTTTTGTTTCCACAGATGAAGAAATGCCTGAAAGGAAAGCGATTCAGTGATGTGGATGACGTCAAAGAAAACACGCTAACAGCTTTGAACAGTATCCTGCCTCAAGAGTTGCATCACTGTTTTCAGTAGTAGCAAAAGCGTTGGAACAATTTGCATTAATGCACATGGACAATACTTTGAAGGGGACTGAAGTACTGTGAATGTAGAGTTCAATAATAATGGAAAGAAAAAAAACATTCCGGTTATTTTTGGATCCCCCTCGTATGTAGTATGTATGTACGTATGAATGAAATGTGTTGTGGTTATGGTAAAAGTGTTGAAAATTGGTTTATAGCGCCACATTGGCAGTAATAAAAGTGTGGAATACTCGTTCAGTGGCTCGTGAATACTCTAGATTGACCCAATGAACTGTTTTGGTTAAATCAGAAAATATCCTTCCAACATGTAATATTTCAATTCATTTATTAGGCCTACTCATATAGCCTACGTATTAGTAATTTTCTCCAGTATAGACTACTTAATCTTTAAGACATTCTCTGTTTAGAGATGTTCAAATTTAAATTTAAGTTAAAAATTGACTACTTCATCCCTCAGCCCAAAAACTGCATTCTCTGTCGACTTTTGTTTTCTACATCCAAAATGCTTTTTAAACTGTTGTATTACATTCTTGAATTCCAAATAGATATAATCTATTATGAATAACGGTGAATGTTACTTATGTCCCACCTACCATAGAGACAAAGGCCAATTTTACACTAAACATATTTATCCTAGTATAACTTGTTGCTTGTGCGCCAGTCCTTATATACCCGTCAGTCAAGGGCTTCTGACAAATAAAAGCAATTGACAATAGATATCTCAGTCATAACAACCTCATAAAATATCCTATCAATTGAATAATCGATCTTGCTACGTACAACATAATTATATTATATTATTACCCATTTCAGCGAGTACTGACGACCACTGCAAAATACGATAATTTGGTCCAGGAGCATTCTCTTTTGGCACAAGGATGATTTATGTAACATGTTTCTAAATGCTACGTACAACATAATTATATTATATTATTATATTACCCATTTCAGCAAGTACTGACGACCACTGCAAAAACGACAATTTGGTCCAGGGCGTGAATATAGCGTGGATTGTGTAGGAAAATAATTTCTTATATGTTGCTCCCAATGTGCATTATTGTTAACTTGCGAAAATAAATGAAGATTGCCACAAGGATGATTTATGTAACATGTTTCTAAATTATTAGTATTTTAAATACTGGTACATTCTTTAATAAATCACTGAAAAACAAATGTGAATATATAGGATGTGGAGTGAGTACGAAACTATTATTACTATTATTATTATTATTATTATTATTATTATTTTTTTATTATTTTTTGGCGCATCATTTTTACGTAAATAACGACAAATAAAAACTAACATGCCACATAACATTATTTTAAGAAATACAGGAAACAAGCACGAATAATATTCACCATTCTTAATGATCGTGGGATAGAAAAAACGTATGGAATAGAAATTACATACAAATGTGCGTGTAATAAACAATAAGTAAACCATCTTCGATTAATCATTTCAAAACAGCGTGAATATAGCGTGGATTGTGTAGGAAAATAATTTCTTATATGTTGCTCCCAATGTGCATTATTGTTAACTTGCGAAAACAAATGAAAATTAACATGGCATATTAACACTATTTGAAGAAAGATAGGAGATAGTAAGTAATATTCATCGTTCTTAACGATCTTTGGATGGACAATAACAATGAAATATGTATAAAATAGAAATTACATACAAGTGAGCAATTAAAAAAACAGTAAGTAGAATCATATCTGATTAATAAGCTTAAATTAAAATCGTGTTAGAAGATTGGGGATTCATTTACTATAGGATATCGCTCAATTTTCGTCAAGTTGGACAAACTATGACGTCATGATATGGCGCCAATGACGTCACAACGCAGTGACGTCACAATATGGCCGACATAAACCAAAACAATAAATAAATAAAACTATCTAAAAAATTTTAAAACAAATTGACGATATCCCATTCTACAATATAACCCAACCACTCTTATCCAAAATACGATATCACCAAAACAATTCACGATATCCCATACTGGAACAGAGCCCATCCGCTCTTATCCAAAATACGATATCGCCAAAACTATTCACGATATCCCATTCTGGAACAGAGCCCATCCGCTCTTATCCAAAATAGGATATCAGCAAACAATATCACAATATCCCATTCTGAAATATAACCCATCCGCTGTTATCCAAAATACGATATCACCAATACAATTCACGATATCCCATTACGGAATATAACCCATCCACTCTTATCCAAAATACGATATCACCAAAACAATTCACGATATCCCATACTGGAACAGAGCCCATCCGCTCTTATCCAAAATAGGGTATCAGCAAACCAATATCACAACATCCCATTCTGAAATATAACCCATCCGCTTTTATCCAAAATACGATATCACCAAATCAATTACAAACATCCCATCCTCAAATATAACGCACCCCCTCTTATCCAGAATAGAATATCAGCAAAACAATTTCAAAACATATATTCATCTCATGTCACTAAAATATCACCTCAACGATCATCATCGGGCTTGCAGCCCCGATACCCCCACTTTTGCATCATGTGCTACACGTCGGATCATCGTCGGGGCTTGCAGCCCCGATACCCCGCTTCTATTGGTGATATCGTATTTTGGATGAGAGCGCAATTTTGAACCACAAATAAAAACATTAAAAAGAAACAACGAACAGATCCACACACATACCCATGTATACAAAACCAACAAAAATGAAAACATATATCTACAATAAATAAATTAAACATTATCCTCGATACATAATTACTACCTTAGCAAACGAAAACCCATCCTTATAAAAAAACAAATAAAACGCGCACCATCCAAACCTTCTTTTATCCCCTCAGATCCAAACACATCCTTAACCGTTACGCCATTCAAACCTCAAACCAACCACGAACAAAATTTACAAATCTACCAACCTAACCACTTCCATCCAAAAATTGACGTTATCAAGTGACGTCATAATATCACTTCACTCCACTCTACAATCTAGCCAACATAAATTCTCATAAAAACAATAACGATATCCTATAATCAAGTAAACCCGAAGATTGAATTTGTATATTTTCTCTGAAACTATCCATTTATTTGTAGGCCGTCTTTTACATTAGATTGCCGAAAATTGCTTTATAGCGCAACATTGGCAGTGATAAAAGTGAAATCAGGGGCGTATTTTGCGGACTACCGGAAATTACAAAGAAAAAGTTTATGATATAACATATTGTAATATTTTTGCATTATTAGTTTTATCATGGTAATTAAAATTAAAGTAACTATTAGATTTATATGCGCTCTCTGCTCTCGAAATGAAACAAGTTCTCTGGAGACTGCCTACAAGTTCTGTGGAGAAACCGCTGCTACGAAGGGTAGTCTGTGACCGTTCCGCGCACGCTGTCCTTCGCACAACTGCCCGTCCCCCTCTCCCCTACTGTTTCCTTCGTGCAGTGTAGGCCGGGCGAGTTGCCGCTCTCGTGATCGGTTTCTTCGCAGGCGCGAAACAACAATACGCTTAGCACGCTAGCTCATGAATGTAATTGTGTTCTTGCAGTGCAGTATTTTAAATTTGTGATTTGTTCGAGTGTCTAAGAGTTATATTAATTGTGAATTATTAAGTTTTTAATTTCCCAATTAAGTGATATTGTGAAAAAATATGGCAGAACAAATTTCTGGAGAGGTTTGTGTTGAAAATGACTGTAATAGAAGGTTTATTAAAAGTGTCTTTTAACCGTCGTACATACAACGAGGAAGTTGAAATTGTGAAAATGGAAAGACCAACTGCTGAGTTAAATTTGTCAATGGACGGAAAAGAAAAACAGCATGAGTACACACGCCATTTCACTTCAACATCATATGGTAAATGGAATTGGTTGTGTGGTAGTTCTAAACTGTCTAAACTATTTTGCTGGCCATGTTTGTTATTTAGCCGCGAAACTAATGTGATGTCAAAAGAGAGGTTTTCTAATATGAACTCCTTCGAACGGCAGTCCTAAAAACGACAAATCAAAAGCTCATATTTGTAGTAGCATGGACTTTGCAAACTTGGGAAGACAAGAATTCATTTACAACTAGATAAGCAAAAAGCTCTACATATCAACCAACACAATAATCTTGTGAAAAAATCGGAGATTTTACTGCGTCTTATTAACGCAGTCCGCTTTCTAGGAAAACAAGAATTCGCTTTTTGGGGTCATAACGAGAGTGTGGAATCAGACAATAGAGGAAATTATATTGAATATTTAAGTTCCTTAAGTGAATTTGACCATATACTGGCCAATCATCTTGTGGGTTCAACAGTATTTCGTGTTACTTCTCCTGCAATTCAGAATCACTTAACATTTGCTATAAGTGGGGTTATGATAAAGAACATAAAATCTGAAATAGAAGAAGCACCTTTTGTGGCCATTGTTGTTGATGAAACAAGTGACTGCTCTAATCAGAGTCAATTGTCCACTGTTTTAAGATACGTCGACAGTACTGCCAATGTTCAAGAACGGTTTATAGGATTCACAAATGTCAGTTCGGGCAAAACCGCTGCTGCTTTGTTTCAGCATGTGGAAGGTTTTATAGCAGAATACAATGTCGGTAATAAGTTAATTGCACAGACATACGATGGTGCTTCAGTTATGGCGGGAAATATTAATGGCTTAAAAACAAAAGTTCAAGAAAAGTATCCTCAAGCATTATTTGTTCATTGTTACAGTCATGTTCTCTATTTAGTTTTGCAACAAACTACTTCATCCATTCCAGAATGCAGCATTTTTTTCAAATCACTGTCGGGTTTAGCTGCATTTTTCTCATCATCTCCTAAAAGATCAGAAAACTCAAAGAATTTATGAACAAGAAACTCCCAAAAGTAGCATCAACTAGATGGAATTTTACATCTCGGCCTGTAAATACAGTAAAGGAATACAGAGAACAACTGACTGCTTTCTTTGAAAATATCATTTGTAATGACTCTGAAGAAAACTGGGATGATGATGTAATTGTGCAGGCTCAAGGATATTTGTACTTTTTCACACATTTTCAGAATAACTTATATTTCTTTTTGAAGTCTATGCTAGAGTGTTCGCACATACAGCTGTGCTCTACAATATTCTTCAGACAAAAGTCTAGACATAGCATACTGCTTGCAAGAGGTATCAAAGTTAAAAAATACTATATCCGAGTTCAGACGCAGTGGGTTTCCGTCCATATGAGTAATATGGAAAATGAAAATTATTCAGCCAATACAATGGAACCACCATTAAAGCGAAGACAAGGAGATGATGAACTGAAATACAGGCAGTGTACTACAGCATACTAGATCGTATGCACATGGAAATTACTGATAGATTTTCTGATTATGGAAAGCTTCAGTTCATACATCTCCTAGATTCTCAAAAATTTTCTGCTTATAGGAAGAACTTCCCGAATGAGGCACTAAACAAATTATTTCAGTCCTATAATAGTCACTTTGATCAAGTACGTTTGAAAAATGAATTAAGTGTAATATATTCAGCAGAAGTCTTTGATTTTTCGAACAAACCTATCCATGAAATATTATATGCCATATATGAAACCAGCTGAACCAAGTTATTCCTGAAGTCCTTAAATTGGCAACGTTAATTGTGACAATACCAGCTACGTCAGCATCGGTAGAAAGAACATTTTTTGCGTTGAAGAGAATAAAATCCTACTGTAGATAAACCAAAACACAAGAACGTTTATCCGGCTTGGCACTGATATCCATTGAAAAGTCATTTCTACAGAAACTTCGCAAGTGGCCCAACTGCAATTTCAAACACGAAGTCATCAACGTATTTTCGTCCCAATCAAGACGTCTGGAATTCACTTATAAATAAGTAAGGAATTTTATTATAGGGATTTAAAATATATTTTGTGTAATAATAGGGCTCAGTGGTAGCCCAGACCCTTAAACCAGTATACGCCACTGAGTGAAATATTCGTTCAGTGGGGGTTGGATACTCTACATTGGCCTTAATAACTTCCTCAAGCACTACTGAAAAGTTATTAATGAATATATGAAACCTTCAATATTCACGTGTACTTACCTATAATCTTCTACGAAGAATGTGATAAGGAACCTCAGTCCTCAATTTCACAGTCCTCACTTTCACTTTCAGAACCATACCAGACTCTGCAATCACGATCAAAGTGAGCCGTGACCACGGTCACAAGCACAAACCAAAATACTACAAAAGCGAGCACCCAGATCAGTCTATATACAAAATAACTATTCCTAATTTTCTGCTGTGATAGAGGGCATGGAATTAAATACTTTTCTTGATAAAGTAATGTCCGGAATGCTTCTTTTCAAGTGACAGTAGTATGAAAGAAAAATGGAAGGATATCAACTTGCAGTTATTGTTCGTTCCAACAAGCGGTTCATGGATCAGTTCATGTACAGTTCCTGTACCATCTTATGCGCATGCGCTAGTTGAGCATCTGCTATGGGATTGAAACTGGACTGGACGCTGTTGGAACGTTTCGCGGATCGTTATGTACTAAATCCAGAGATGCTATAACTGTGACCGTCTTTGCTAAGAACGGATGCTTAATTATTATCGTTTCGCAGCTAATTCTAATTGCAGAAATAGAATTTCGATCATTTTCTATAAAAAGATGACAAAAATATGGAAGGCATGAATTCCGATAATTGACTTCAATAGTTCTTTTTTAAATTATTAATGTATGTACGTTATTTATTATATTTTTAATCAAAGCTGCATGTTGAAATTGTAATTAACTGTTTCAATAACCAAATAATTTCCATTCCCTTTCTTTTTTTAGCGAAAATTTAAATTAAATCTCTAGTTTTATTATTCGTCTGTACTGTCACTTTTCATCTTTAACCTCAATGATGTGAACAGTCGATCATGTCTTTCTTCAGTATCCAGGAGACGTTGGTGAGCTTATGCGCATGCGCGTCTTGCGTACTCTTCCGTACATGCCTCTATCCACGGACTATTTTGACCGTTCCGAACCCGTGTCAAAAGCTTGTTGGAACGCCCGACTGCAGTACATGTTTCCGGTTCAGGACTGGTTCGGATTGTGTTGGAACGCTTTTTTGTCCTGCGCATGCTCACGATGGTTACGGACGGTTCCTGACTGTTGTTGGAACGAACCTATTAAAGCCTGGTTCAGACGGTGCTAGTTTCTGTGATGGATTCAAGGTGGCTGCGCTGATGGCTGCCCTGCGTGCTCACTTGTTGGCTCCCGTGTTGGCTACAGTGATGGTAGTTTGTTCACACGGAGCTGTTCTTTACCAAGAGGAGTAGAATAGAAGAGAGGGGCTCAAGAGGCGGATTAAGTGTAATCTGTCAAGAAGCTTCTTTTTACCAGCAGTGGAGCGCCACATGCACAAAATGGCGTTTTTCAAACGACTTCCTGCACCGGAAATAGCGGGAATTTCAAAATACTTCTTTGCACATCCCCGTTACATTCATATTAACATGAATGTTTGAAATGTAACCATCCCTATTACAATTCCTTTTTTTGTTTTTTTTTTTTGTTTTAAGATCTTCTTTAGCCAGAAACCTTTTTTTTTTGTAAATTACAATACCATAAAGTGTTTTCAGAACGAGATATCTCATGTAGTAGAGGTAGGAAATGGACTGTGAAATTGGAAATGATTTAGACATGACCAAGCAAATCTGTGTTATGTTGGAATGTATCAGATTTATTTATTAACAATATTTCATTTTGTACATAATAAACACAAAGATCTTTATTGAAATTAACTGTTTGATGTTTTACTGTAATAGAGAAAGATCGTGAGCTCACGATAGGTACTATATATATATATATATATATATACAACATAGTAGTAAATGTTACACAAAGAAAAAATCATACCTAAACATTCTTAACACTCTACATATTTATTAATGAAGTAACTCTGCTGCTCTTTGAAGTCAGCTAACTATTTAATTTTGTGATATTTTCAGATATACTATCATTAGTTATTATTGTGTTGTAAGGAAAATAATTTCAAATCACCCTTAGTAGAAATTGGAGTCTACAATGCTGTGTTCTTATTGTCTCCAAATAAAAGTAGCTATAATGTGTAAAGTCTTCTGGTTACATTGAAGGCAATGATGCACAAATATTTTTTAAGATTAACACTTAATGACATTATGTCAGTTTGTTCATGAACTTCTACATTACATTTTGACTATATGTGGGGAATATTGGAAAATATTGTATTCACTAGTGTAACTTTGTGTTCAAACATTACGAACATTAGTGTTGTAGTTAATTTAAGTTCCATTTCTCTGAGAAACACAAATATAACAAACTGAAGAAATGAAATCATACACAGTACATGATAAACATAAAATTAAAACAATAAAAATTTCTATTTCTATTTCTACTCTCTTGTTCTTTTACACAGTTCAAACGTAGACTTAATAAATAACCGCTAGGAACATCGGCATCCTACAAGGGGATCCCTTAAGCCCGTTGCTCTTCAACCTAGCCACCATGGACGCCATCAAGGCTGTGAGGAAGGACAAGGTAAAAGTCTTCGTGTACGCAGACGACATGGAATTCTCCGAATCGCAAAGTTACCTCCAAGAAGCCTTTAATGATCTTGCAAAGTGGCAGAGCCTTCTTTAGTTACAAGCCGGGGCCATACGTCGGCAACACTGTAATTATCTGTCACCCGGAGGCTGACCGTACAGTTCACGTGTTTGTGCTAATGCCGATTTCCAATGTAAATTAATGTTACAATATAAGTGTGCCGATGGAATTATGTTTGCGGTCGTACCAAACGTTAATTGTTGATGTATTATAAACTAAATGCGTGTTGGTGATAAAAAAACAAGACAGTAAATGAAAATAAAATGGTTGCAGTCTTTGGGAATTTTCACGGTTATGGATGACAAAGTAATTGACTATTCTATTAAATATTGTATAACCACATTTTTATATTCTTATTTGTGATTTGTGTGTATCAGAATTCTAGTCAAATTGTTGGGTCTTGCCTGCTATATCAATAAAGTTACGCCCTTGGTTTTCAAAGTCATTGTAAACAGCTGTTTTGTGATCCCATAAATGTTGCAGTTTTGTTGAAGATTCGGAATGCCTGCTATACGTCAGAACTATCTATAATTTGTACATGCAAATAATCACTTTGTTGGTTTGGTCAATGTTACTTATGTCCCGCCCACTATAGAGACATAGGCCAATTTTACACATATTTAGTATAACTTGTTGCTTCTGTGACAGGTTAGGTTTGGTTAGTTTAGGTTTTGTTATAGCCTACCTTGCATATACGATTATAGCGCTACATTGGCAGTGATAAAAGTGAAATATTCGTTCAGTGGGCGTTGGATACTCTACATTCACCCACTTGGTATTTACAGGATTTAAAGTCCACTGAGTTACGCTAATTGATACATACATGTACTTAATAGATAATGTTGCGTTTTGTTACGTATTATGTTGAAGAGATGTGTTTTCATTTTTTCATAGATTGTTTTACTTGGTTTAACTGTATTTACATCCTCATACTTTTATTATAATAGGAATGTCAATAGTTTCTTCTGTTTACATTTTATTTTAGGCCTATTTATAATTCACATTCTTAGCTTGTTTTCTGTAGTTATATTTATTTAAAATTATATTTTAAAAGTTTATAACAAATAATTTAGGATAACAGTATTGTTATGGTGACTGGCCAGTTCAAACTAAAACTGGCTTCCTGGACATCTGAAATATTTATAGAAAAGCACGACATAATCACATGAAATTAAAATGCATATGATATCCTACACCTTTCATGGCAGAGGGTGAAACAACATTAAGCAGCAAAACATTGTCAATTTACTAGCCACCATAATGGTTAATTGATTGGAATAGGGTATTGCGAAAGTACGTCATTATTTTATTTATTTTTTGGTACAAGTAACATTTCTTTAAGTATTTATTTATTTTCCTTGTACCATCAATAAAAAAACAAGTATGTTTTTTATTTTTTTATTATAAGTGTAGTTGCTACGACACATAGGCACACAGCACTTTCTAGGCATCTGAAATATTAGTAAAAACACGATAGGTAATAGCATAAGATAATATTAAAATATATCCTAAACCTTTCACAGATGAAACACCATTAAGTCGCAAAACATTGTCAATTTGCTAGCCACAAATTTGTTAACTGAATGGAACTTAAGAATACTGCGTAGGAACTTACGTCTTTATTGCATTATTGATTTTATTATTTTTCGGTGCAAGGAATATCTTTTTATTTATTTATTTACCTTCGTACTATCAATAAAAACATGTTTTTTTGTAATTATTTTAAGTGGCAGCCTTTGTATGTAAGTAGCCTACTTACGCCGTATTCTGAAATATAGCTAATTGATTGCAATAAAACACTATTTTCGGAACCTGTAATAATTTACATCACTACTCTGAATCTTGATAATATTGAAAAAATACGCGTTACGTATAACGAAAGCAATGAGCAAACACAATATCACTCTAAAATCTCCCGCCTCCACTCTGCGTTTGCCAAACCTACCCATGCCCCGGCTTGTAACTAAAGAAGGCTCTGAAAGTGGGCAACCGAAACCGGCCTGAGAATAAATGAGACCAAAAACGGTAACAATGGTTTTCAGGAGGGGAGGCGCAGAACAACACCAAAAAACACGATTTATTATAATGGAAACCCCCTTATCATGCGTCAATCACTTTTGCTACCTCGACAACACCCTGCAATCGCAAGAAACAGTGTTCTAAAGCACGTGAAAGAGAAATCTAGAAGTGCCATAGTGGCCGTGAGTGACATACGGAGCCTGAATAAACTGTCCTTGAACACAGCACTCGCTCTTTCAAAATGAAAATACTGCCAATATTGTCCTACGGAATAGAACTCACATGGCCACACCTCACAGGGAACATAGCAGAACTGGAGAAAGTCAAAGCGGTCTACCTACACCGCGCACTATGCCTTTCACCATCAACCCCATCGAGGGTGGTTTATGAATTAACCAGGCAGCCCTTCCTGGTCGAAGAATTAAGAATCCAGTACCTGTTACCAGCTACCAGAGCGAGCACAGCCTTTCTACAGAAATGCAAAGAGAAGAAAGAAGACATCTGGCCTGAATTTTACAGCACCGAAGCGATGATATCTGATCTCTGGACTCATGGGAACTACGAGCTGAGACATCTAGTGACAAGAATGGCTGTACATGGTTTCACCACAAAGTCTGCAGCGAGTTCGCATCAGTGCTGATCGGAAAAAGTGTCTTATCGAACAGTGTTTTGTGTTTACGTAGTTGCGTAGTTTTTCAAGTTATATTTAGTGGAATTATAGTATTATCTAACAGTTTAACGACATTGTGTGGTGTTTAAGTTATAACTTTATTTCTTTATCATTTTTGTGATACGTGCGCGATCATAATCGAGTGATTGTGTGTCGTATTACTTTAGCTTGGCTCTCGGAGCCAAGCGTGGTGCCTGTTAAAATTACTCAAAATACTGAAGACTGGTGTCTAATCGAAAATCAACCTGGTGTATTTAACATAGTGATTTCAAATACGACAACAACAGAACATCTGTAACAAGTAATAGTACCCCTACATCTACAATGACTATATTACGTGATCCTACTCGGGTACGCAATTCAACTAGCAAACAAATTTAAAATGATTAGCAATAGTATTGATTTTTATCTGTAAATAGAAAAAGGGGAATAGGTACTAAAATAATGTTGTACAAAGTATTTAAAAGATTCAATAGTAGCATAGATGTTAACATGTTGTAAATAGTAAATTTCAGGAAAGTAGAATAGGCTAGCAATAAATGTGTATACATTGTATTCAGAAAGAGTTAGCAATATTGTAATGTGTAGTCTTAGCATGCAGTATTGCATTTTTGTAATAGAACATGCTTGTAAAGAAGGATTAAAAATACATACATACATACTTACTTAGACACATAACATACAGATACATATGGTAGATATACATTAATTTGATTGAAGGATTGAAATTATAATCGAAAAAACCTAGAGAATTTAACATGAATAGAAATGTTGAACTTGTAGATCATATTAGGACATTTCGCTAATATATGTACATTTGTAGACATATCATAACATGTACACGCACGCACGCACGCACGCACACACACACACACACACACACACACACACACACCCCCCTCAGTTACAAATAATTAGAACGGTAAATTAGAAAGAATGACCAATATTAAATACCGTAAAATGGGGTGAATAGGATCAGTGGGGTGAATAGGATCAAAACTTCAGTCTTGGTTATAAAGTTTGTTATAAACTGCAATTGAGCGGGAAGACAGTCATTGCTTACTAAAACAATAATAGTAACCAATGACTGTGATCCCGCTGAAGTACAGTTTATAACAAACTTTATAACAAGAATAAAGTTTTTGATCTATTACCCCACTGATCCTATTCACCCCATTTTACGGTACCTTGATGACGTAGTAATTTAGAGAATTTTCACTGCTGCTTAACGACTTTTCAAGAACTCGGTTGACAATAGAAGTGGGAATACTTTCATACAGAGAAGAAGAGGAATTTCAGCTCCAATTATAATGTTGGGCGCCAATAATAATGAGAATAATCAATCCTTTCAGAAATAGCCAATCACTTATCACTTACCTTTATACGTAAGTAGGATATTTTT
>JAJSOF020000042.1:9332120-9367636 GCA_025594305.2 Periplaneta americana | reverse complement strand
AAAATTTCTCAAAATATATTAGATAATATAAATGCTCTACATTCCAAAGTTCATTTTAGTGAAGTAGATGAAATACATAATGAATTTAAAAGAAACTGTGCTCACTACCACAGTAAAAGTACAAAAAGGCTTTAGCAGAATTGGCTAATCCAATGGAAATAATAAATCATATTGTTAAAACAAATATCACACACTTTAGGCTGTAAAAATAAAAAAATAATCTTGTTAACAATCTAAAGGAGTCTCTATTAAATAGATCTTGTAATTTCATAACAGTTCTCAAAAGTGATTGTAACTTCCTACTGTTCCCAATTTCTATTCAATATTAACTCTCATTATTTCTTTCTTTCTTTACTTATCATTCAAAACTTTGTTCTCTGTTTCATAATAAAAAAATTATCTAAGATATAATGGCCTCCAATTCATAAATTAAAAATCTGATAGTGCACACACACTAAGAATGAAGTGAATTATGAGCAGGGATGTGAAAGCAGCTCAGCAGCGCTTGTTAAGTAACGCAACCTTTAAGTACAGGCCCGCAAAAACTTGTATATATTTATTCACACTGCAATGGGTATATACCCAGTGGCAGTGGTAACTAATTACGCTCAATAATGACATTAATAAACTTATTAATTAAAAATACAATTAATAATAATACTAATAGTTAATACCAACAATAATTTAAAATAATAATAATCATAATAATAATAATAATAATAATAATAATAATAACAGGGAATATGCTAAATTAAATGAAGCACGATCACTTGAAATAACATTTAAAATAAATCTAATTTGTATCTTAAACCTAAGTTCGAACTAAAACCCACGAGTATGATATGTTCATATCTGCACAAGTACCTTTCAACATTACACTCATTTCTCTGTCAACTCACTCACTGCAATGGAACTACGACACATTTCACTGATTCTAACCTGATTTCACTAACACTTCAAAACATTTCACTGTTCAAATACTTTGCACTGCCACTATAAACTATAAAGCTTCACTGACAGGAACACGTTTCACTTACACAACACACTTCACTGACACAACATAATTCCTCACTGATACAACACTTCAATAACAAAATATCATTTACACTCTTTAAATACTGTGTATAATTACCGTCTATTAGTAAAGTCCTTAAGCCTATTTCTAAATACATTTTTGGTTGTTGGTAAAGCCTTTAGTAAGTCTGCAGGTAAAGCATTCCAGTCCCTGATAGTACGATTGAGAAATGAAAACTTTCCAGTGTCCGTCCTCTGTCTTCTTTCCCTCTATTTATATGAGTGGTCGTTCCTTGAAGAGTAATTTGGCGGCTGCAACCTTTTTTTTTTTTTTTTTTTACTTTCAGGCAGGCTCATCTCTGTATGTTTTGAACAGTGCGCATAATCGAATTAGCGTTCTCCTAACCGTGAGTGTGTCAAATTTTAATGGTGAATTTTTCCGACAACACTTGAGAGCCCGTTTTTAATCTTTTCCAGTCTCTTGTTATGTTCTAATCTGTAAGGATCCCAACATGCAGCACCATATTCCATTACTGGACGTACTAGTGATTTATATGCAATCTCTTTGGATTTATCAGAACCTTGTGACAACTTTCGCAGCACTCCAATTGCACAGCGTGACACACAGGACTGAGCCCTCAACAGAAATGATTAAAATCGAAAGAAGTGATGTGATCATAAAGATCATGGTTCTCAAGGGAGTGCAGAATAATAAAGATCCAGATATAGCCTACTGGGCCTCTACTACATTACTTCTCATGTTAATGATAGCTTTAGTGAATCTTATACCATTTCAGTAGTGAAATATATTGAGAACATTGAGACGTCAATATGAATAACCATATATGCTACGAACGCACTTAGAGTAGTCCCTCGTATCATCAAGTGTACGTGGGGAAGGATCTCGCAATTGGTTACATACCAAAGTACACAAGTGAAGAATTAGAAAACTAGTCCCTCTCTATAAGTGGTTTCTTGTTTTAAAAAATTTCCAATGTTGCAGTTTGTGAGTTTTAAACGAAAATTTAGCTACTGATTTATATTATTACAACAATATATACAATTATTTTCTGAGAGCATTAATACAAAACACGGAAAAGTTGTACACAGTGCTTAGGTTAAAGTATATACTATGGCACTATGCAGTAAAAGTAGGACTAACTTTGTACTGAAACACCTTTAGATAGAGAATAGTGGCATTTTGAATAATGTCATCGGGCACAGGATATGTATCAGACCTCTCTCACCTCAGCATCTCGTAATCTTAGATTAATCAGATTAAGTCTTAATTGAAGTGTGACACATCAGAAGGACAGTTTCAGCCAATCGGTCACTAATATTAAGTACTACGAATACTATACTGAACTGAACTGTTGTGTTATGAATTTGTGAACTGTGATAGACCTACTTATTGAGTGCAACATTCATTTATAAATAAATTGTGGTATTACTATGCGAGAGGAGTGAATTTTATGGATGTTCTGAATTATGCGAGAGTAAATTATTTAACAGTACAATCTACAAAATGAATTGTGTTGTATTACGACAGCATGTGTGTATATATATATATATATATATATATATATATATATATATATATATATATATGTAGTTGGCCTGGTTGATGCAGTTGGTATAGCGCTGGCCTTCTATGCCTGAAGTTGCGGGTACAATCTCAGGCCAGGTCCATGGCATTTAAGTGTGCTTAAATATGACAGGCTCATGTCAGTAGCTTTACTGGCATGTGAAAGAACTCATGCGGGACAAAATTCCTGCACACCGGCGACGCTGATATAACCTCGGCAGTTGCGAGCATCGTTAAATAAAACATAACATTTAACATGTATATACATATATAATTATATAGGGTAATTCACGAGGATTTACCGTCATATACGGAGCTTATTTCTGAAGAAATTCTAAACAAAACTGTCATATAAACATGTGTCCTAATCTCAATATCTTCATTTTCAGTGTTACACTAATTTGCTTTTTCTTTAGTTTCAAGGGTAAAATATTATTACAAATAGATATTGAACTGCAAATCAAGATTTCAGGTATAACTCCCTGTAAAGTTGATTTGAATAATTTCGAGGAAAAATTGTTCCGGAGCCAGGTATCGAACCCGGGACCTTTGGTTTAACGTACCAACGATCTACCACTGAGCTACTCGGGAACTCTAACCGACACCGATCCAATTTCTCCCTCTATATCCACAGACCTCAAAGTGGGCTGACAACCGTCAAACAACCAACTTCGAGTGCACAGGAAACCACAATTTAAGTCACACGGAGTTAGTGTGCACTCGAAGTTGGTTGCTTGACAGTTGTCAGCCCACTTTGAGGTCTGTGGATATAGAGGGAGAAATTGGATCGGTGTCGGTTAGAGTTCCTGAGTAGCTCAGTGGTAGAGCGTTGGTACGTTAAACAAAGTTCCCGGGTTCGATACCCGGCTCGAACAATTTTTCCCTCGAAATTATTCAGATATTGAACTATTCAGAAGTATCATTTCTTTATTTCGCTCGAGTTCTGAAGCTCAAAATGTGTTAATTGTTTTGTTTAGATTTTTTTCTTCAATTTTTAACTAAAAATTACATTATTCCTACGCAATTATCAAAATAATTGTTACAAATCATACGACATTAGGAACTTGATATTTTACAATTTAATTACGCATCACAATGTACAGTCTTGAAGAATTTACAAGAGTGGCGTGATCTATAACAATTGTTGTGATAAATCGTAAGAAAAATGTAATTTTGTAGTTAAGAATAAAAAAATCTGTACAAACCAACTATGGAATTCACAACACACTTTTAGCTTCAGAGTACTAGATAATTAAAGAAATGATACTCCTGAACAGTTAAATTTTTATCCATAATATTTTTTACTCTTAAAACGAAAGAATAATGGTATTTTACAAACAACTTCAAATTAGTATATCTCTGAAAATATTGAAATTAGGACAAATGTTTATATAACGTTTTTTGCTCAGAATGCCTTCGAAAATATGCTCCGTAAGTGACGGTAAAACCCCGAGAATCACTCTGTATATACACACACACGCCGTGTAGCAGAAGTTTCTGTTACAGTAGCACATTAAAGTGATTTACGTTTTTATGTTTTTCCCTGCATGGAGTCTTTGAATTTTAGCGGTTCATGCTATCACGTGATTGACTAGAGTGTGCTTTCTACTATGAGAAATTTAGCAGGAAATACTGCTCCTGGAAGACAATAAGCTGTCATTTGCTGTTCGATTTCATTTCTTATCATAAACAACGGAGCCAGTTACGAAGTCAAGCCATTCTTGTATGCTGGGGTCTCGGAACTGGTAATTAGCTTCTTTACCCTCAAAACTTAGTGAATTGTTTTACTCAACTTACAAAAACAATTTTCAAAAGTCAGTTATTCAGCCAATCTGAAGAGAAATGTGTAACGAAAATTTCTGGTACGTAACAAAAACTTTTGTTACACAGGTGTTCTATATGGATACGCACAAATATTGAAATAACATTGTGCATTGCTTATTATCCAAGTTAATTGTGTGTTTAATGGTTTAGGTTGCCATATCTCCAACGAAACGAGAACATACGCGAGCAAAATTCAAGATTTGTTCAGGATTCGAAAATCAGTGCGTGAAATTTCTCAAATGTTGACACTGTCTCCAACAACCGTTACGAAAATATGGAAGAACAAAGATAGATTCGGATGCACAGGGGGCAGGACGACCAAGTATGGTTGCCTGGCCTGTAAATTCACCGGACTTGAATCCTGTGGAGCATATATGAAGCACGTCACAAGACAGCGTGTTTCAAGCTCCCAGACTGAGAAACCATATTGAGTTGGTGACCAATGTGCAGAGAGAGGGAACTCGGTAAGACAGGAGGACACATACAAACTCATCGAGAGTTTTGCGAGGCTTGTGAAACAATGCCTTGAGCGAAGTGGAAAACACACTGATTATTAGGACCAATCAACATTTAGTACAATTTAAATATAGTATTCTTTCAAATTTCTCTACACATATGTAAACAAATAAAAATTTACCTGTAACAGAAACTACTTTCAAGCAGTGGCGGCCGCTGATCATGTTGCAGCATTGCACAACGACCAAGTTTTTCCCGCACATTAAAATTTTGTTTATATTACATAACTAAACAGATTTTAAGTTTCCTTCTCGTCGAATTTAAATATATACATATTTTTATTTATATATCATTCAAGAATTCGAGTATAAAATAATCAGCTTTTATAAAATTCATCAAATTGTGAATACTTCAGAAGTCGTCGTTGTGTGGCTCAAGCAACAGCCAGATTCGTGTAGCAGCTGGTATTGAAGGCAGGCTCAGTTCAGAGTTCCCTATCCCAGCAGTTAACACAGCTGGTCGCGGCAAAGCTCTTGCAACAACCGGAAGCAAGTACTTCTTGTATTTGCCCGTAGATTGCAGAAGTGACCATTACGAATGGACACATTCGCTGGATGACTCGTGATTTGAGACGAAATTTTCAGATTTTTTTCCGAGTCTTCGTTTCTCACGTGATTTCTCACTTCCTCACCTCCTGTTTCTTGACCAACGTGTAGCTAGGTGAGCACGTGGTCCAGTCGTTTATAATCGTGTGAAATCCATTTAATCCTCTCTTAAATATTTAGTTTTTGTTGGAATTTAAATAGTTTTATGTGAATTGTGCTGCATAATACAATTTTTTTTTTTATTTTTCGTCAAGTTTGTGACATAGGTACGTAGGCATATAACGTTATGAATTTCGTTAAAAAACAGGAACTTTTCTGGAGTTTAATGAGTTTTGTGTGAAATGTGGTAGTTATCACAATTTTTATAGTGCATAGTGAAGTGATGCTTTCTTCAAGTTTGTGATGTACATGCTTTTACCATTACGAATTCTGTTAATAGTTTACAAAACAAGAACTTCTCTGTACTTTCTGACGAAGAAAAATAAAAAAAAAAAAATTAAAGAATTTGGTAGACTAAATATTGTCCAGAGAGTTACTAACGAGGAAAAGACAGTTCAAGGGAATTTTTTGAAAGGAAATTTACAATAATCATGACTGGCTTTGTGGTTGTGAAGTGAAAAACGCATTGTTTTGTTTGCGTGTATTTTGTTTGATGGGGAACAGTCGTGGACAAGAACGGGAATTACTGATATTAATCATTTAAGTACCAGCATTGGATTAAAATGTTCATGACCATGTATTGATAAAGGTAACTAATTCTACCCCGCTCATCACAGAAAGTGCAACACCTAGACCCAAACTTCACTGGCCGCCACTGCTTTCAAGTTGTAGCCTACTGGCGTAGAATAGAATATTATGGCAGAAGAAGTTGCAGGTCCATCTGTAGTGAAACATACAGTAAATGAGGGAAGCCACTTATACAATCAGTGGATAAACAATCACATTAAGACGTACAAATTACCTGAAGTGCGTAATTTTCTATTAGTTAGGGCCTAGGTTGTCTGATGTTACAGCCTCAAGATAGCAAAGTGTAATTGAACATGTTATCTGGAAGAAGATAAAATGTGATAGTCGGACGATCTGGCAGACAATATTGTGGTAAAATTTACTATTACTATGGCAGATTATTCTTCCAGTGGCGGCAGCTCATCCATCTGATTCGGAAGGAATTGACGTGTTGTCTGATAGTGACTAAGTTATTTACTTAAGTTCTATGAATTTGATTTAGCCTATTTACCTTAACCTGCCAATTTATACCCTAAATATAATAAACAGTACTGTTAGGCTATTAATAAAATTATATTAATATGCTGACAATAATTTAATAGTAAAACTTTTTCATACTATGGCGGATAATGGACTGTTCGTCATTCACCTATATGAAGCTGGTTGTGTGGACCAATTTACAGATAGAGTCGTTGTCTAGAGTGAGACCTCAATTATAATAATGATTAAACAATAATTTATAAATTTTTACTTCTACCATTATTATATTTATCTGGCATATATTTTTTTATGCACGTCCATTTTCAACACTGACCTGCTTGTACTGTCTGTGTGTTACCACGCCCAGAAAAGTTATGCGAATGAACCACCAATAATATATTAACAGAAACGACCACGTGGCTTTGTTGATATGAGGAACAAATTTAAAAGCGTGCCAAGTATAGATTTTAATATAGTAGATACAAAACTATCATACATTATAAAATTAATTCCCTACGTCAACATTAAATGAAGTTCTGAAAAATAGAAGCAGAAGAAAAACCAGCACAGTACACTCACCTCTCAGACAACACTTCATCCTCTTCTGAAGACACTTCCACTTTCTGTTTCGGCTGAACTCTGTCCATATCGAACAAATCTTTCTGGAAGAGTGAGTAAATAATGAAGGGAGTTTTAGTTGACCATCTGGGTCATCGGTTTTCTATGTCAGACACCTGACTATTCAAACATAGTGAATCCAATCTAATTCTTCAGCAAAGTTGTAATGGCTTTTATACAAAATCGAATTAGTTCCCACAAATTGCTTTGAATTATATCCTTCCTTAAATTCGGGCTATTGAAACGCACTGGAATCGAGTTTCAACCTTGAAAATATCTGCATATGATGTTTAATTGTGCTATAAAATATCCAACGTGAATTTCTTACAATATTTGATGCAGATAAGCAATAAACTAATGCAATTCGCTGTACATATCAATGTTGAAAATTTCATATCTTCAAAAATGCATACTCTCTAACACGATTTATTCTCTTCAGATGAGATAACAGGAAATAAAAGTTTTGCATCCACACGTCATTTGGCCTGAGTCAAATTCACTATAAAAGATACGTAACACAGAATGTTCCAGTGGCTTCAGAAAATTCGTAACTCGAAATCGATTGAGGTATGGGACTTGAAATTTGTCGTCACTGTGGGGGACTAAGATATTAAGAAACTAGTTTCGTGGCAGATGAATGTTATGACATTCACCGTCCGTAGCAAACGGAGTTAATGCTGACATTGTAACAGTACGTACAAGAAATTATATATATAAAAAAACACATGGAATACAAAACATTCAGAATGCAATATGAATCAAGTTGCGAGGGGCAGCTGATGGCATATTTTCACGGACTGGTTTATAATATATAATATATACAAAGCTGTATTAATATTATTTTCTTATAAACTTATTTCTTAACAAAGGTAGTGGGGTTCCCAAATCTCTTTGAGTTCTTAATAAATTTATAGCCTACTACATCAGTTTGAACCTTTCATTCAATATATAACATACTAATTGCGAGACCAGTACAACAAAAGAAAAATTTTGTATATTTCAAATGAAATCTTGTTCCTAGGAGGAAATTTCTCCATGTATTGGAGATAATCCTCTGTTACCCACCGGAAATATTTATTTGCCAATTATTACCCCAATTCAAATAAAAAAATGAAGGCCGTCCAAATTTAGAAAATATTGGAAAGAAAAATAATACTATTCAAAATTCTTAATGGCTTTCACGTACTTAGAAATGCACTACTGATATATCTGCACAATGATAGTAAATTACTTACATCAACTTCAGAATTCACCACAGGAAAGTCAATAGTCACTGGAATGTCTTCAATTTTTATCTCTGTTTTTATATCGTAGCTGTTGTCCACGCATTCTGTCTTCATGCCTGCCACTTCCAGATGCGATAAATTCCCTTCCTACAGAACACAAAAACATTTTGCATAACATTATTTAACTATTGTAAAGTTGAAACCTTTAATCTGATTGTATATGGCAGTCATTAACTAACTTTTTCAACATAGACATCAAACTAGAGGAAAATATTGAAGGCAGAATAGGAACGAGACCAGAAGGAGGACAGGCTACCTGTGATAATAGGCCAGGTGTTCCCTCTCAAAATAATTTACATACCTACTGTAATATGTGTAAAAGAAACTGATTTATATTCTACACCGTCTGTGAAAATATCTTTCGGAGAAGGATATTTTAATACTCACAATACCTACCAAAGTGGAATTACAAAGAAAACAAAGCATTGAACATATCCAATGTCAGGGTTGATACAATATGGAACAATTTTTGCTTTAAAAACCGTATAATAATATTGCGATGTACTTCAAATGTAATACTCTAACCATTTCTGCCATTAAGACAGTCACCATTAGAAAGAAAAATGTTAATATCTTCCGTACTACTTAACTAATTTAACTACTAATTTAACGTTAAGGATGAGTGGATTTTTTTTTTTCACATGGGAAGAATGCGTGTGATGGTGGGAAAAACGGTAAAATGTTTAGCAGAGGAAAAGATTCTGAAGAGTAGGTTTCAATCAGTAAACACAATAAAGGGTGGGTACTCAACAATTTCACAGTTACAGTCCTGTAAATGAGGCTAGAGTCTTCGTTAAAAGCTACTAATTTTCAGAGGACTTAAGTGTAAAATAATGGTAGCAGTTGATGATGTGGTTATCAACGACATTGTCGGTTTTGTTGGATGCCAATACTGGAATTAATGATGAACAGGTTGTTTATTAGGAGTAGAAGGCAATGCAGTAAAAATAAGTTCTTTGGAACCACATGGATCTTCTCTGCCTTTCAAATATCCTCAATTTTCTGAAATGTGTGTTGTGCACAAAATTGCGGTATTGACCAAAGTGGATCCTACAACAATAATGGGAAGAAATTATTGGCTAACAGAATCTGAAACTCAAAGAGGAAACAAGAATTCTTTTTAAATCAACAGAGAAGGAATGAGAGGTTTGATAATAGAAGTGCATATCAAACTGAAGCTCGTGATATTCCTTTTAAAATGGGGTGTAAAACAACAGTATAGAACTTACAGAATCAGAAATATTCAAGATTGAAAGCGTTACTGTAAACGAAAAAAGGTGTTTTGCAGATTTTAAAAATGAATTAACATCAAAACCCAACAAGATACAATTTTTCTAAAAAATATATTTTAATTTAGATCTTTGTGAAGAATGATTCCTGAGAGTTTCATTAAAATTGAAGGTGATCAGGTTTGATTTTTTTATTTTTTGACTGGTTGGGCATGGAATGATCCTTATAGTAGGTGTTATTTATAGTTCAGTCTTTATTTATACGTACTCCTAGGTTTATTGCATTAAAGTAACCTTAATTTTACGTTTATTTTAATGTTGTAATTAGGTTAATGGTATTCTATATTACATATCACTGCCACCACGGGCCCGTTTCACAATCCTTACAAATTACAAATTAACAATTTACAAATAACAAGTAAACGTTTACAAATGCTTGTAAATTGTGTTTCACAATGCTATTTTATTAGTTTGTAAAGTCTGACGAACTTTACAAAATCAGCTAAAGAAATTTACAAATACGCATTATTGGTTACACAATATCGCCAACGACAGTTTACAAAAATCGCTAAGGAGAGAGTTGAAGTCGCTGTATTTTTACTACTATCGATACATATGCTTATATTTTGTACTAAAATAGATTATTCTAAGCTTACTGATTCATATTTCACCAACAAAAATATAAAGTATTGTTTAAAAAAATTAAAAGTATTTAGATTTTTATATATTGGCGACAATGGAGTTTCATGTGATGTGATTGGTCGAGTATACCAATACGTCTGTTACTTAAATGACTAAAGTTAGCACAATATTCAGTCAAATAAGTAAATAACAGATTTGGTCCACGTACAAATATGCAATTTATAAAATAATTACGATGTCTAAACACAAAATCAGGTTAATTTTTTTGTGTTGATCCATCAGTATTTATTAATGTTAATGTGATTGGTCGAGTATACCAATACGTCTGTTACTTAAATGACTAAAGTTAGCACAAAATTCAGTCAAATAAGTAAATAACAGATTTGGTCCACGTACAAATATGCCATTTATAAAATAATTACGATGTCTAAACACAAAATCAGGTTAATTTTTTTGTGTTGATCCATCAGTATTTATTAATGTTGCATTTCTAAACTCTCAAACATTAGTGATCCCATCAGCAGCATAAAAATTCTGTGCTATAGTAAATAACATTTTGGTGATCAAAACCTGCCCCAAATTTAACTCTTTTAACAACATCAACTACCCTATGGGCACTTTTGCACACTGATATCTTAGAAATTCCATGCTTATCTGCTAACCGTTGCTTACACTGCTAACCCACAGAACTGACAGTTAGTATGCATCCAATGCAAAACAATACAGTTCTCGCTTTGAGGTTAGGTCATCACTTTTCTCTTTTGGATGTTGGATATGATGTCCCATATCTTGTAGGAGAGATTCCAGCGAAATGGGACTCGAAACAACTTCAGAATACCGCGTAAGTAGTGTCGCTATTGCATTATTGAATTATTTATTTTTGGTGCAGGGAACTTCTTTATTAAGTGCGAGTATTTATTAAATACAATCTTCGTATATAAATACTTACGCGATATTCTGAAGTATAGCGCGGACTCATTCAAAACCTTTCATTAAATTTATACAATGATACGAAAGTGTTATTAATTCTCGCCCGGAGAATTTTACGTATATGTCTTCGTTTGATTAGGCCTAAATTTAATATCTTTGTCTGAGTCATTAGAACTCCTTAATAACATAAAAACTGCTTTAGTTTAATTCTTAATATTATCCAGTTACTCAAAAATTGCTTTAATAAGTATTTCTTTATTGTATTTATTCATAATTTGTTGCAATATCAAACTTTACACATCTCAGAGGTATTGTAGAAAATGTGCTGATTGTACAAGTAAAATTTACACGTTTGTAAAATTACTCTTCATTGTGAAACAGAATACTTGTAAAGTGAGCAAAATTTTATTTGTAAAGATTTGATTTCCTTTGTAAAGTTCAACATTACAAACAAAGATTGTGAAACAGAAGTTTACAATTTACAAAGATTATAAACATTGTGAAACAGGCCCCAGGAGTATAACTAGGGTTACCAGATGTCCCGATATGGTAGACATTCTAGATTTTCATTAAATTCTCCAGTGTTTCACTCATGCCAGCCATAGAACACAGAATGTCCCATTTTTTTTTAGATATTACCCATTCCTAAGTGAAACTGAAATTAGTGCATGATGTGAAACAAATACACCAAACTTGAGGGATATACAAATTTAAGGGAATACTTTCCTACTACTTGAAGTTTGTATTTTGATATTTTATATCTAAATGTTACTTAATAAAAATATATTCTTATATTAAATTATCACATTAAATAACACAGTGTTATAAATTACAATAAATATAATGATAAATATCCATTCAAGTGTTGAAAAAGTACGGTAATTGCTTAATTAACCTATACATACATAGGCTACACTGTATTAAGTAATACATTATCATCAAGTCACTTATATATCAACTGCAGTAAAATGTCTGTCTTTAATATTCTAAAATCTGGCAATCCTAAGTATACCCAATTGCAGAGCTAATACATAACTGCATACCGTGTACATGTAAATTTATTTTTATTTCGAAAAATTATCTTTATAACATGTGGTCCACGATCCATCATCCTTGTAGAGATACTGGCCTTACAAATGAAGTTTGGGTGCCCCTGCCCTAAACATAGTACTATTGCATATTTTGAAATAATATATACAATATAATGTAATTTTATCGCCATAGTTTAAATTTATATGTTAATAAGTTTTGTCGTTTAGGCTGTCTTAAAGTCAAGGAAAAACTGTGAAATAATACAGGCCTATATAGGCCTACTACATGTAGGCCTAATAATTATAAACATAAAGCTTCTTTCCAATGCTGATCGCTTAACTCAGCCACTATTTAATGTTAACATCAAATTAAATCATAGCAGTTACGGCATAGTGTGGTGTAGCCTATAAAAATAGTAATAAAGGATATAAGAAGGAAGGGGTATTTCTTGGTAATGGATTAGGTCTGTATATTTTATAATATTATTAACTATATATTGTTGAAGCACCTAGTAATTACCGTAAAATGTATATTATATAATACTGTAAACGAGACAATATCACAGGCTACAAACTAGATAATTCTTGTGTTGTATAATTTTTATACGAACATGTAGGTATGAAATTAACAAGACTACCATTCCTTAGGTTAGGATAGGATTACTTATATATTGTGACCAGGCTATATGCACAAATGTTCCAATGTACTACTATCGTAACTAAATAGGTAATGTTAACATTAATTTTCATACGTTCTTGTGGTGCAAGTTAAATAATCCAAAGTAAAGTATATCAAAACTCCGACAACATATTATAATTATGAACGTTAAATTCTCTTTTTATTTTATTTATTTTTCAGTGTTTAGTCTCTTATTTCCCATTGTTGTTTAGATTTATCGGTAAAACATCAATTAACGGATAAACTATGTTATATACTCAGTTGATAAAATAAATAATATTCACGACAAATATATAAAAACAGAAGAGATAACGAATCACAATATTGACGACCGATAGCATTATGACTGCATGGACTACGTATTCTAGTTACATTGGCTTTGTCTGGCCGGTCAGTGGCCGAGACTCTGAATTCTATTCAATAGAAAGGTGAACTTTATCCTATCTCTTCCTATTTCTGCCGTATTTCGCGGCAGCACTGCTAAGAGCGATGTACAAGGCAACTTGGCCAATGTACAGTCCGTTGTATACGAGATTATACAAGCTGGTGCATAGCGCTTGAAATACGGGTCTAAAGTGGTTCCCTCATAATGCCAATTTTGCTGCTCGGAGCACTGTTCGGTCCTAGATATTCACAGCAGAACACTTAAATGACATTAACATTTGGGGTATTTAAATGACCCACCACTGCTTATAAAATGCTTCGTACAATAATTTATGGTCAATAGACGTAATTTCAAAACTTCTACGTCTCAATTATATTAAAATGAATGGCTGTCATTCTCGATATCAAAAGATATTACATATTATAAACGAAGGTATTACCTTCTTGTTGTTCAATTCATACACCGCAACAGGACTATTCTAGCCTTCTTGATATACCGTACCTTGCACACCTTGCAGTGGTGAAATAAATATCTAATAGGCCTGCTGATTAACCTGTAGTGGATAGTAATAACAAATGCTATGATATTTTAGTGTTTGTAAACAGTTTTTTTAATTAGGAATTAGAATTAAATTAATTAGGAAGTTAGTCTGTAATATTTTGATTAGAAATGGTTTTCGAATTCCACCACTTTCCAAAACATAAACAAATATCTCAGAGATGATTTTTTGTAGAATTTTGCCGCCCATAGGCACATGCGCATCTGCTCTCCCCGACATTAGTAATGTCTGCATCTCGCGACCCTGAGCTATTTTCTGTTGTCACTCATGACATGTCAATTTAATGAAAACATAAAGTAAAATCTTCGGTACACTATACAGTGATAATTGTGCTTTATCATAACGAATAATTGTAGTAATTAGTATTTATTTATTACTCGTAATGTCCTAATAATATTTGATTTGGCTTGGAGGATGAGGGGAATACCAGATTTGGCATACTCAACATTAAAATCGCATTGCTGCGTATGATGTATCCTAAATAATGCAAATCGCAGATGTGTCAATATTCAGAAGTAATAATTAACCATTGTCGTGGAGTATTTCGCCACTATAAATGATGATGGTAAATCATACACTACTCTTTTCCTCGAATAACGCTACCGATTGTCTTAAGGCAAGACGAACTAAGAACTATACTAGTTTGATGATGATAATGACGATGATGATAATAATAATAATAACAATAATAATAATAATAATAATAATAATAATAATAATAATAATAATAATAATAATAATAATAATAATAATAAAATCTGAAAGTAGAAGACACCGGTAGTTTACTTTCAGCAGTTATAAGAAATTAGAGGGTACGAAATCTGAAGAAAAAACACGAAACTGAAAACAATCAACTTGCCAAAGTAAATGAACCAGATGAACAATGTAGTCTAGAAGTAAAATTTTTAACTGAACAAATTCAGACTTTCGGGAAACAAAATTGTAAATTGCATTAAATGACGCTGAAAATCTGCATACTGATATTTAACAAGTCATCAAGAATTTCAAATAAGACTGTAATATGCTTGTTATGTTTATAACCTTCGTACTCGATCAGTAATGGAAAATTAATCAAAGAATTTTCACGATACACAATGCTAAGTCGCGAAACCAGGTGGCCCAGGTTCGATTCCCGGTCGGGGCAATTCCCTGGTTGAGGTTTTTTCCGGAGTTTTCCCTCAACCCAATATGAGCAAATGCTGGGTAACTTTCGGTGCTGGACCCTGGACTCATTTCACCGGCATTATCACCTTCATCTCATTCAGAAGCTAAATAACCTAAGCTGTTGATAAAGCGTCGTAAAAAACCTACTAAAAATGCTAAGTAATGGAACTATTCATCATTTAATAGGACTGCGAGGCGAACCTAGCGGCAGAAATTGTCAAGACGCTCAGAGACCTACTCTCGATCGTGCTATGCGCCAGCTTGTATATAATCTCGTAAGCAACGGTACAATCTCTCTTCTAACTCATTGGTTCCCATAGGGTACCGAAGTCGAAATGGATGTAAAAAAAATTCCTTCCCACGTGGAGACTCCGATCACATGCATTTCATATCGCCAGTGCAAACCATGACGCCTTATACTGCACAAATACGGCAGGGATCCTAATTTAGTCTACTGAATATAAAATGTGAAATGTATGTTTTTCTTGCACTTTTAAACAACTAAAGAAACAAAATATATAGTAAGTCTCTTCAGTTTACCTCTGATAAAGTATTACTCTCTCCTATTTCAAATGTGTTATTATGTGATTGTAAGGCCAATGGATCAGCGTCAGGTTCCATCTTGATCACATCCATCACAACTGAAAGAAAAGGATGCGCAATTGGCAGTGATTGACAGAAACTGAACTGTGCAGAGAAACTTTATTCTGTTAGATATAGTAGACTTCATCATTAAAATGTATAAACTTGTCAGTAACTAGTAATTATGTTACACAGTAATGTTGGTGAAAATTCAACTACGTTTATTAATCTGTACAGACAACATAATGTACACTTAGCGGCAAAAAGAATGGGCCGACTCTTTATCGATAGAAATGCTAAGTTCTATCGCGCAGTTCACTCGTGTAAACATAACCCACTGCAAGGCATTGCTGTGGTGTCTCTTCATTGAAAGTCGTCCGCCTATAATGTAGTAAACCTTACGAGCAG
Organism: Periplaneta americana; assembly: GCA_025594305.2. Classification (NCBI taxonomy): domain Eukaryota; kingdom Metazoa; phylum Arthropoda; class Insecta; order Blattodea; family Blattidae; genus Periplaneta; species Periplaneta americana. Next base: position 9,351,433 of record JAJSOF020000042.1, on the reverse strand, counting down.
TGTGTGGCCCTGTGGTAAGAAGTCTGACATCCATACCAGAATTTATAAGTTCGCCTTCCAGTACGGTAAAGTTATTATTTTTTTTTTTAATTTTAACTTTTACTTAATTTATTAGTTTAAATGTGCAATGGCATTTGTTAACAAACTTCGTTATGCCTGCCTTGTAAAAATATTATTGCCCATCACCTGTGGGCTATTAATATGTGAGACCTGACCTGTATAAACAAAAATACTTGTTTCACATCCTAAAAACCGGACGCATATCAAACACAAATAAATAATTAAATTAACAAGAACAAACAATTTTTTAATATATTAATAAAACAAGGCCTGTGGTGGGGACTAGTATCTCGTCCACAAACCACCTGTGTCAACAACCGCCCTCATTCTGCGCGGCATGGAGTCCACAAAATTATGGAACAGGTCTAAATTATTAGTCATCTCCTCCCACGCATCTAGAACTCTGTCCCACAATTCCTCAGGTGTCCGAACGGGTGGTTGTTCTACCCAATTAGAGCGAGGATCCTTTTGACTGCACTGAATCGGATTCATATCTGGTGAATTTGAAAGCCAGTCGACTGGGTCGACATCACGCCTCCTTGTAAACCATCTTTCAATACGGTTGGCGGTGTGTATCGGATGATTATCCTGCTGGAAGAAAAGTGTTCCTTCTGGATATCATTTTTGGACGGAAGGGATCATTACATTTGCCAAATTGTGTTCGTAGACTTCTGCCGTAAACCGCCCGTGGATGGGTTCCAGAAGTCCTGCCCCTATGACATCTACGCCCAACATGCAATCCGACTTGTTAATTCGTCTCACGAAGCGTTCATCGTATCTGTGGCCATTCGTACAATAAACTAGGGCAGTACTATCGTTGCTATTGGAGACAATTACCTCGTCGAAGAAAATGACATTTCTTCAATCGAAGTCCTGTCGGAGAGTAGCATACGCAAAATGCTACTGGAGACAATTTCCTGGTCGGAGAAAATGATATTTCTCCAGTCGAAGTCCTGTCGGAGAGTAGCATACGCAGAATAACCTATGCGAACCAGGGCAATGAGTTATTGTTTCTGTGCCGTCTTCAAGCGTAATGACGAGACAGGACGTTGTATTAACAGATAGCAGTATTGCTTGAAAGAGAGAGGGAGGTTTATTATTTATTAGAGTTTGGGCATATTCTAAGAGATATCGCCACATAATTATAGCTTTGCGAGACACATATAATGGCAAATTTGTAATAATAAAAAAAAAAAAAAAGATTGGGGGAGATTCGAACTTTGAGCTACTACTCCAACTTGTTCAACAGACCAATGCGGTAACGACTTACGCTACTGTGATTGTTAATATCGGTTCGGCATAATACATGGTTTTCCTGTTCATATTCGCTCTGGTTGATTTTGTATTGATCAATTTTATTATTATTTCACTCTTCAAGGGCCCTGATGTAGCTAGAATCAACTCGCCATTCGATTTTATTACATATTTTAGCCTCTTAAACAAAATACAGCAAATTTAAATGGTTTAATAATGTGTTACCTAGTGAACTATGGCTTTGATGAGACGAGCATGCGCAATGTTATATCTCTGGAACTTAGAAATTGTCGGCTGGCCCAATCTTTTTGCCGCTAAGTGTACCTACTTAAAGTACATAAACATTTCTATAACAATGACATTACAATTCTTGATGCCTAACTTAAATCTCTATGCTAAAATCCATTCGCACAATAATGCAGTTTATAACCTTATTATAATTGGACGCTCGCTTACACAAGTCTTTTTTTCCTTTATATCTTCAATGTTTAATAACCACAATTCGACCATGTACAATTTTCTGTCTCTTTTCAAAGATGGAAGATAGATTTAACTGGATTCAAGGTTTTCACACAAGATTACTCTATATAATGAATATGACACGCTGGATTATAACTGTAGTCGCACTACAAATCGGAAATCTTGTAATTCAATATGGACACTTTAAGAATATCCAACTTTTCGTGGAACAATAAAATAACTTATACAAAGGCATTTAATGTTATAAGAATAAATAACAATAGCCTAAGCAATGGTTTGAACGTTCATTACTAATGATTCACTAGTTATATTCAGGTATTAGCGTAATAGAAGAAGACTTGCTGAATTATAGAGAAACGAATACAATAAAATCTATCACTATTACGATATCATCCGGAGTTGCGCCCGGGCGCGGGTTTGATTCCTACTTGGGCTGATTACCTAGTTGGGTTTTTCCGTTGTTTTTCCCGACCGTAAGGCAAATGTCATGTAATCTATGGCGAATCATCGGCCTCATCTCGCTATCACCAATCCCATCGACGCTAAATAACCTCGTAGTTCATAGCGTCGTTAACCCAGTAAATAAAATCACTGTTAGGATGATAACAACTGGGTTACGCGTAGTTGCGCACATGGCTTTCTGGATTCTAATATTTGTTACATAGGAGAATGAACCCTGACAAAATAGTCACTATAAGAAACTTACATTTGGGGAAAGGAATGATTCTTTAACTGTGATTGGCTACTCTATAAGGGGCGTGGATAATATTTGGATATCTCGAGTGTAGAAGGCGTGTGAAATAGAATAGCCGTATCTATGCTCAGCGTGCGCAATCATAACCCAGTATTAATAGTAGGATACTTACGAATATTAAAACCTGCAAAAGGAGAACCAAGTCTATCTCCCACGCAGAACTCTATTCTATAAAGTTAGCCACGATCACAGATCACACAAAATAGTTATTCCGTGCACATACGTGCGCATTTCAGTGTTCAATAACTGCTTAGAAAGAAAATGCACGCAGCATAACACCATCGGTCACGGCTTACTCTGTGACTATGATATTGTGATTTAAATATAGAGAACATAGAAAAATTTGGAAAACAGCTAACAGAAAGGACACGGAATTTTGGATGTTGGGATTTATAGGGTTTTTAGAAGATGTTGTCCACACCTGTGGAGTAACGGTCAGCGCGTCTGGCCGCGAAACCAGGTGGCCCAGGTTCGAGTCTCGGTCGCGACAAGTTATCTGGTTGAGTTTTTTTCCGGGGTTTTCCTTCAACCCCAATACGAGCAAATGCTAGGTAACTATCGGTGTTGGACCCCGGACTCATTTCACCGGCATTATCACCTTCATATCATTCAGACGCTAAATAACCTTAGATGTTGATACAGCGTCGTAAAATAACCAAATTAAAAAATATATAAAAAAAGATGTTACACAAAATATCATCTTAAGTAAAGAAATTGTATTTTGATTTTGATGTCAAGCTATGGAACTATTAAATATTTTACATGTCATAAAATTTATAGTCTACTTGCTTTGAATTTTTTACTTATTCCTTATGTAGGCCTATTAATAACAGCATTAGAGACAGAGAATGGATTTGAGGCAGGTGGGATATGATAATAGAGACTGGATTAATCTTGCACAGAATAGGTACCGATGGCGAGCTTGTGTGAGGGCGGTAATGAAGATCAGGGTTCCTTAAAAGCCATAAGTAGGCCTAAATAAGTATTATACTTGTTCAGGAGCGTTGCGATCGGAAAAACAACTATTATTCAGTAGAGATGGAGGAAATCATTTAAATTTATATTGCAAACCTAATTTCGATAAACGATATATATTGCAGAAAATATATCGGTATATCGAAACGATTATCGATATATCGCTATTCCGTAAGCAAATTAATAGATACTAATTCAATTACATTTACTTCAATTTTAATAGCCTATTCTTTATTACTTATTAGCATTGAAATTAATGTTATAACAGTCAAAAGAGTAAATGTAAAATTGCAACGATAAACAATACATTTTCAATACTATAATTATTATGTACTTACCGCTAACCTAAGTCAAAATTATGGTGGAGGTAAAATGAGCTTAAATGATATAATGGGAAAGTGTTCAGTGAACTCTATATGGGTCATCATTTGATATTGAAATATTCATTCATTCATATTGTTCTGCCCAAGGGCAGGTTTTTCTCTGTACATATATATATATACATATATATATATATATATATATATATATATATATATATATATATATATATATATATATATATATATATATATATTCATAGTATTCTGCCCAAGGGCTGATCTTTCACTGCAAACCCAGCATTATCCAGTCTTTCCTACTTTCTGCCTTCCTCTTAGTCTCCGCATATGATCCATACATATATCTTCATGTCGTCTATCATCTGATTTCTTCTGTCCCAAGCTCTACTCCCGTTCACCATTCCTTCTAGTGCATCCTTTAGTAAGCAGTTTCTTCTCAGCCAGTGACCCTACCAATTCCCTTTCCTCTTACGGTATAAGTAAGAGTAGTAATTGGCTTAGCGCAGCGTTTCTCAAACTATGGTCAGCGGACCACCTGTGGTCCGCGTGGTCTGCCCTTGTGGTCTTTCAAAAAAGACAGAAGAAAAATAAAATTCAAACGAATTGCTTATCACACTATAGCTTAAAATCTCAGAGTTTGGAAATGAAATATGGCAATCGAATTTCATTTTTCTCCCAGTACTGACATTTTATGAAATTTATTACCCTTCCCGTCTATCGACTTCCCACTCTACTCTCAACAACAAAAGAGGGATTTAAAGCACTATACACTTGGTGTTTCTCACCATCTTTTCCCTGTACATGGGGTGCCGCGCCTGTAACCCAGTCAGGGACCATCCGAATTCATAACAATCTTAATTCAGTTTTGAAAATATAAGTATGCTCGTATCAAAATATGCTATGAAAATTATAAATTTGCTTTCGAAGGGAACAAGAGTAAGGTGGTCCGCGAAACTGTTCTGACTTCAAAAAGTGGTCCCCACTTCAAAAAGTTTGAGAAACGCTGGCTTAGCGGATCATTAAAATCAGAATGAATTGTAAATTCCTTTTCCGCTTTCTGATCAGTTTCAGCATCATTCTTGCTTCATCCACTCTTACCAACACAGCTTCGTTTCTTACTTTGTCTATTTCACACGCTCCATCCTGCTCCATATTATCCACATTCCAAATGCTTCTGTTCGCTTCTCTTCACTTCGTAGTAATTCCATGTTTCTGCCCCACACAATGCTACACTTCACACAAAGCACTTTATTAGTCTCTTCCTTAGTTCTTTCTCCAGAGGTCCGCTTCCTGTGCCAATGCTATTCTCCTTTTGACTTCTTGGAGGCAGCTCATATTACTGCTTATAGTACATCCCAAGTATTTGAAGCTGTCCAATTGCTCTACTGCATCATTTACAATTCGCAAGTTTACCTTCTTTACTTTTCTTCCTATGACCATGGTTTTCGTCTTGTTGGCATTTATCTTCATCCCACACTGCTCATAGCTGTCATTTAGCTCCAGTAGCTCATCCCTTAGTATCATCTACCAACGCCATATCAAGAAATCTTAAACATTTTATTCTTCTTCCTCCTACTATCACTCCTCCCATGTTCTGAAAACAGTTCTTCACTAAATCCTCCAAGTAGATGTTGAAGAGGGTAGGTGATAAAGGGCATCCTTTTCGTACTCTTCTCCCTATTTCACTTGCTTCTGACATTTCTTCTCCTTTGACTCGTTGTTTCATTTATAGGTTTTTGAAAAGCCTTTTCTCTTTCCAAACGACGCCAATTGTCTGTGGGATCCCCATCAGTTTATTCCAATCCACAATTCAATTATTCTAATTTTATATAGGATTCAATCCAGAACACAAATACTCGTATAATGCTCTTTCCTAGATGACAACTGAGCCAAGCCCGACGTCTCAGCGGATCATTTCACCTGCTATATCACCGACAGGGTTCGCATTGCTGGCACACCGCTGACAGCGCCATCTTTTCCTCTAAATTTTTACATCTAAATTCCTATTGGCCGGCTAACTTTTGAAACAATTGAGGGAGATAGAACCGAGTTTTCGTGTTTATGTTTGATTAGGACGGACTTCACTCAGGAACTCAGGGCCGACGCGGAAGGTTGCTTCGAGAACTAGTTGAACAGTTGACTTCACTCAGAAGCTCAGTCCCGATGCGGAAAGTTGTTTTGAAAACTAGTTGAACAGTTAACTTCACTCAGGAACTCACTGTCGACGTGGAAGGTTATATTGAGAGCTAGTCCATCTGTAAAGATTATTCGGGAACTGGTTGGCGACGTGCAAGGTTGTACTGAATTTATCATTGAGTTCAAATTACGAACTTATTTTGGTACTGTTAAGATCACTCGGGCAGTCGTCATATGGAAAGTTAGTCTTGGAAATTCGTCACTGCGTCGAGACTTCAATAGTGCAATTCATTCTTATGCAGTCAGGATGATTTAGTAAATTATTATTATCGTGTTGTGGTATTGACTTAGGAGTTCGTCTGGTTTGTCAGAAACATCCGTAAGTTTCACTCACGAATTTACCTGGTTGAAAGTAATTTTGCTTAGTCGGACTATTGTTCAGCAAATAGTTAATTTATGGACAAGATCGTTGTTTAATGTCATTTATATTGAATAGGAATACGGGACTTTATATTTATTTGACCGCTGTAATATCTGTTACATTTTTTACGATAGGTTTGTGAAGTTCTTGCTAAGGGAATTTGTTACAGATTACGTAGCAGCTCGCGTGTGAGTAGATTGCGTCAGGTTTGAGATCACTATTCATGGGGTATTGGTATATTGTAGTTTTGTGAGATTAGGCGAAGTGGCTTCGCGGTTTATCGATATGGTAGTTTGTGATATTAGGCGAAGTGGCTTCGCTGTTTATTGATTTTGCGTGTGTATAGGACACGCGGAGGTTGTATACCTACATCGTATTGGGATTTCATGATAGCTTCGTGAATAGTCATGATCAGTGTGAGCTATTTTTATTTCGTAATAAAGTATGTAACGCTATAGGAGTCAAATTGGTCTGTTTATTGTAGTACTAATATTCTTTTTCAAATTGCTTATTTCTTTATACATGATTTGGTTTATAACTGCGAATAATATTGAACTCTAGCTTGTCAATTTTATTCGTACGTCTTCTCTTACATCTCTCTCTATCTCTGGTACAATATTGTGTGATATAGTACAGAGATTTATAGTGTATGCAGATTGTAACTAAATGTTAAGCTCAGGTTATTATGTGCACATTGAGTGTGTGTGTGTGTGACTGTTCTAGCACGGAACATTTTCTGTAAGTTATCGAGTTAATATGTTTAAGCCTACTAGTCAGATTCTAGCCATAACTTTCAAAATCTACTTGGGCGTTAAGTACGAGGGCTATGGAAATTGCTAGACATATGTCAAGTTGTTATATGTCGATTGAGACTGTGTGTGAGCGTTCCAGCGTGGAATATTTTCTCGTAGGTCATGAACTTAACAATTTTGGAACTTGTTCGTTAGATTGAATCGTAACTTTGATAGTATATTGGCCGTTAACGATCAAAGTATGGATGGTCCTGGACTTTATGTATCATTGTGCTTGAGATTACTTCATTATATTATTTCTCTTTAATGTTTTCTATTCCATCAACTCATTCATGTACTTGTTATCTATTACTTGTTAATTATATTTGTTACTATAAATTCACAATGTTTTATTTTGTAAAGTCTTCCACTGCGCACATCCCAATAACCCGATGCACCAACGACATCTGGCGAGTAGCATCCCGTTATAGTATTGAATTGAGAAGAGAAGGGTTTTGTTCCTCTCACAACGTAACCATTTTTAAATGTAAGTAAAGAGTTCTTATATTAATTTTTAAATGTAAGTAAACAGTAGGCATACTTTTATTCATTTTTAAATGTAGGTAAACAGTACTTAGAATGTTACAAGTATTAACAAACTTCACAATTATTGATACGATACAATCCTTCTATAGTAAGTTCCCATTGCAAGTTATTGTTGTACTCCAACATTCCAAACATCGATGATGATGATGATGATGATGATGATGATGATGATGATGATGATGATAGGGATAGAATTTTTATGTACTAAAATATGTAATAAGGAAAAATGTCAGTACTAGGTTGTGCCCTAGATCATATATAAAACAGATTGACCAAGCTTATATTAAATTTAGACGCAACTGGAAAATAACGGACGCTATGCGTCGCTAGTGTCGAGAAATGAGCTTGCAATAACAAACACTAGATGGCAGAGTACCTGAACAGTACATAGAGTAATACGACTGTGGGATGACTTTTTACGTCATGCCACCTCCAAATTTCTTTCTCATTGTAATGTGAGGTTATGTTACAATAAGACTTTGATGTGTCGCTAAATTGTAGTATACAGAAGCTTGTTTTACCCAAATTCATCAACACACATAGATGACATTTTGGTACATGGCTGATATAATGTTGTTTGCGTTCAATATATAATCTGTCATCATTTGATGTACGAAATCTAATTGTTTTTAATTTTCAGTATACAATACCTCCCTAGCATCAATTATCACAAAATACTAAAAAGAGCAGATTTGTCTGCGTTTGTTGAATGCACATCATGATGCTCACGAAAAGGCACTAATTTATTTTGTGTGAACAAGATTACAATTTTTTAATATATGAAGGAAAAGCAGGTATCCCTTTTCTGAAATTTATCCGAAAGGGGAAGATTACAACTCCCTCCCCCAAACATGTTTCCTCTTTTTCTAGGCCTATATGTTTTCATTTTACAGGTGTATTATATGATGCGATATGGAATCAGATAAATAATAACTGTACGTTTCTCGTCCACATTAAATTCAACGTGTTCATAACGTAGACCTGATATATTGCTTCATGTAGGCTACACAGCTGGCAGTGTTCTTTTTACGAATAAGCGGTCGTACTAATCATTTTCTTTTCATCTGAACTATTGCTAGAATATGCGTTTGTGTTTTTATTTGCTCTGTATGTTGTTAAATAACTACTGAACATCGTCTTTGGTTAACAAATTGTTCTAGTATTCGTTTTATATCAGACTTACGGTATTGAATTATGTCCATAACGTGGGGCGAGATATTATCAGGCTGGAAAATTCGCTCTGAATGCATTTTTTTACACAATTTTCTAATTTTCAGCAGATTTACGATACCCTGTGCGGTTTCTCTGCCAATGCAGAGTTAATTGCAATATACGGTAATTCTGTTATTTTCCTGACACTTTTATATCCGTTCTCAAACGTACTGATTTAGATTCTTTACCCTACTGTAGGTATTTTGCTCTCTACAAATCATCGTTAGTCAAATGAAATAGCCTATAATAGTTGTTTGCAACGAATTAGTAGACAACCTCAATCCCTCCTGACCGCCTCCCTTACGAATTTCTTTCTCACTTTAATCACATTTACTTTATACTGGTCCTTAAATTACTGAAACTAGTGCTGAGGTAGTTACGGTGATTTCTGAAGTGAAAATCGTTCAATTTATAAGGGTGAAATCAAAAATAACTTTTGTAGCCTTTCCTTGGCCTTAATTGGAAATTTGAGTAACTTCATATGACGACAATATTTCTTCCTTCTTCTACAGTTAACATAATCGCAGATGGGCATTTCTAAATGAAGTTTGTTACACAGAAACCTTTGAGACAATATTGACACTTGAAGTTCTTTATATAGTTCATCTATAAGAGTTAAATTAACGCTGAGGTAGTTTCCTTCATACTCAGCTTATTCACCTTACATACATGAGTCTGTAACAGGTTAGGTTTGGTCAGTGCTGTCATGGTAATTTTTTTCTTGGCCATACACCCCACCCCTTGTTTTCTCCCTTGAAATATATTTTACTCTCCTCTCTCTATTTCTCCAATTGTCATTTAATTATTTTTTTTTTTTTAATATTGAAGAAGAAATAAAGAAATTGTTTTGCTTTACAATTTAATTGTACAAGTTTGATTTAAAGAATACACCATGTAACACCACCATAGATGCACACTTGTCTCGATGAATCTTGGAGTGTATATTTGCAGCACTTCTTGTTTTTCAACCATTATTTTATATAATTCTGGATTCCAGTGCTGAAGAGGTGGATAATTTTTGTTTATGAACATCAAACAAAATAGGTGGTAGGTACAGTAGGAACAGGAAGAGATGATCTAAGATCTATATAGATCTCCACGTACAAAACTTAGGCACCCATATGCCGTATGGCTCCTTACAGACAAAATTTTCATTTCCCCATACGATTAATTAAAAAAATTGTAGGTTCCATACGATATATGGCCTCGTGTGGCCTCCATGACAGCACTGGGGTCAGTTAGTTTAGGCACTTTTATACCTTGCATATACAATCAAATGCATCTCCACAAAAAAATTCCTTATCAATTGAACGGTTTTCACTTCAGAAATCACAGGAACCGCTTCACCCAGGTAAGTAGTTAGCAGTTAATCATTTCAAAGCTCTTGTTATATTATGAAATAGCATCACACAATGCTGCCAAAATAAATGTTCCCAGTGTTAAAATTACAGAGTGTAAATTTCGCTTAGGACAGTTTTTGCTCTGGAAAATTAAAGGAAACAAACAGTATATCAAACCAGCAGCTGAGACACAAAGCACCTGAAATTCGAAAGTGGTTAAAAATGTTTATATCTCGTTCTTTCTTATTTACCAGCAACAGAAGTACCGATATCAGATTTTTGCAGAGCTAATATCAGAGGCCCCTCCTATTAGAGAATGTTTTGAATATTATTATATTCTGGAAAACTACATTGGCACATCAACCTCCCCTACCCCCGCCTGAATTCTGGGCTGAAGCACGAAAATTTCGAAATGTACAAACTACAGATGCGGCAGAATATTACCACAATGGTCTTCAGCAAGAATTTTGTAAGACATATCCAAATATCTTCATGGTCATTATATGTATTAAAATAAAACATATACTACAAGTGAAGTACCTACTAAAAATGAGAGAAATAGAAATGGGAAGGACAATAAAAAAGTGGAATGGACAAACACTAAGAAACTATTCATCTTGAATCAGTATGAACAATAGGACACTTTTTTTGGTGTTAGTGGTATAGAATATGAAATTAAGTTGCATCAATAAGTTTCTCGAGTTTAGCATTACTTTAAGTATTTATTGTCCCCCTGTTGGAAAGATGGAATTACTTTGTTTGAAACTTGATGAAATTTTATTGTACCTTAACTCAATTTATTAAGGTACAATAAAATTCAAAATAATAACTGCAGGCCATTTTAAAATAAATCTGTTGGATGTACCTGAATTATTTCTTAATTTATTAGGACCATAAAGGTATTGTTACAAGCGATAGATTGAATCATTTTTATCTTAATAATTTAATGTAGGATGATTATTTTGGGAATTGTTATGCTCTAAATTGTGAGGATATTTTAATACTTTTTTAAAATATAAATTTGGAATATGTTTCCAGTTAGTAAAGAGTAATTCAGAGAGACAGAGGTCTCAAGCATATTTATTGACACATGCCAGAATTATTAAATATGAAAAAAGAGTTCTTGCACTAACATAATGTTTATAAAGTAACCAAATCTTAAGAAATACAGTATATGTACTGGTATTCTATATAAAGGCATAGGAGTGAATATAAATCTGTTTTAAGGAATTCCTATTTAATATTCCTGCTATAGGAACATGACAAAATAAATACAACGCAGCATGGAAGCTAATTCAACTCTTATCGAGTACCGGTATTGTTGATGAGATGTGTTATGAAGGTAGACCGAATCATTCAATATAAATGTATAAATAGGACGAATAATAATAGATTAATTTCAATGTATGTAGTATCAAAACTGAAAGCGGTAACTACTCTATGAATGATGTCGTAACAAGTATAAATAAAATGGACTCTTGACAAGAGACACACATTTGGCTTCAGTAATAACTAGTACTTCAAGGAATTTATGGTAGCTCAGCTGTCAGGCAAAACTCTGAATAGTCAGCATTGTCGAACTATAGAAGCGCGATTAAAAAGTATTTTTTTCCCCACCCATTACATATGATTGCTTTTTTCAAGTCCTGGTAATAACATTATTAAATTAATTATCCCACATATTTGGGTGGTGCCTTTCTTTGTTTTTGACATAATTTATGAGAGTTTCTCTTTTACACTTCAATAGAGAAATACAACTTTCAGTGGACAATGAACGTGTAACTCTAATGGAACTCTAAGAACCACAGCATTAATGTTTTCTTCTTTTCTTTCATGCCCTTTAGTTTTTGTTGCAGATAATATCATGCTATTGGATATTATACATGCACCTTTCTAATAAAATTGGCATATATTTCACTGGTCTCAGAAGTAAAATTAAATGTATAATAGCTTCTCGATGCAAAATATTTACTGAAAATTATTGTAGGATTTGAATAGAAATGTCACTTCTCAGGCAAGGTTATTCGTGGATGACTGTATAATATACAGAAAAATTAGTGATAAATCTTATATCACCGCCTTGCAAAACTAGCTTGACGTTATTGAAAACTGGACTACAACAAATAAAATTAAAATCAATGTGAGCAAAAGTAAATCAATATATATCCTTCTGTAAAACACAAAATTAAATTCGTCTCATATACCAATTAAATGGATCACCAGTGTCACAAGCAAACACTTAGATACTGTATATATTTTAGTAACAAACTGGTTGAAATAAGTCACTAATATTACAAGGATAGCCTGGAAAACACTACATTTCTTTATGCGTATTCTTAAGAAAGCTAACCGAAAGTCAAAAGAATTAATGTACATAACCCATGTTCGGTCCACTGCTGTGGAGTAATGGTAGGCACATCTGACCGTGAAATGAGGGGGCCCGGGTTCAAATCCTGATTGGGGCAAGTTACCTGGTTGAGGTTTTTTCCGAGGTTTTCCCCATATGTAAGGCGAATGTCATGTAATCTATGGCGAATCCTCAACCTCATCTCGCCAAATATCATTTCACTATCATCAATTCCATCGAGGCTAAATAACCTAGTAGTTGATACAACATCGTTAAATAATCAATTTAAAAAAGACGTCAGATAAGCAGAGGAAGTTACAAAAGCTTGTAGTGGCGAAGAATTTAAAGCGTCTGTGTTGTTAAAAAAGGGAAGTAGTACAAATGGCAGAAAAAGTGGATAGCCTATATTGATGTATTTGTTACGTCACATTACACCACATATAGTTGTAAACAACCGTGGATATTTTAAATCTGAAAGTGTACTTTAGTGTAATTTTTGTTTATCGGGTTATTTTACGACGCTGTATCAACAGCTAAATTATTTAGCGTCTGAATGATATGAAGGTGATAATGCCGGTGAAATGAGTCTGGGGTCCAGCACCGAAAGTTACCCAGCATTTTCTCGGTAACCCAGCTTGGGTTGAGGGAAAACCCCGGAAAAAACCTCAACCAGGTAACTTGCCCCGACCGGGATTCGAACTCGGGCCATCTGGTTTCGCAGTCAGACGCGCTGACCGTTACTCCACAGGTGTGGACACTTTAGTGTAATCAAGTGTTGCTTTGTATAATAAGAACTGTAGGCACAGTGTATACGGTAAATCTCTATATGCATTTGGAAAGATTAGTAATCAACTTGACAGAAATGTTCGTGTGTCACAATATAATTTGTAATATTTTATTTGTTAATGGCACTGTTATTTTTATTAAAGTATGCGATTTAGCAGTTACATGTACTTCACAAATGTCTTAATTGTTTCAAAACAACTAAATGCATTTATGACATTTGGCACAATAATATGAACATTTTCCATTTTGGTAATAAATTAAGTGGCAAGAAAATGTTCATGTGTCACATCCTATAATATTTAATATTTTTTACATCATTAATTATTCCTTTTCATTATGATTTTCTGTTTATATTTTGGAATGCTTACGTTAAAAAACAGTGATGTGTCTTTCATGAACTCCTAAGTATTTGATTAAGTATCCTGTGAAGATCATAGTTACTTCGAAAATGTTACGTGTGTGACTATGGAATGATCCATCAGTATTGTTAGTATTGTTACAAATTACAAAACCTGAAACTGTTAGAATGGGATCAGGAGTAGTGACAAAAATGTAATGTTGTAGGCCTACATTAACATGACTATTTTAATCCAGTTTCTAATAGTTTTTAAGGTTTGAAGGCCTTTTTGAGGTAAACAGTATTGAACATGTGAGGGAAGGGCAATTTCTTGGTAATGGATTAGGCCTGTATATTTTATAATATTATTAACTATATATTGTTAAAGTACCTAGTAAATATCGTAATATGTATATTATATAATACTGTAAATGAGACAATATCACAGGCTGCAAACTAGATTATTCTTGTTTTTGTATAATTATACGAACATGTCTGAAATAAACAAGACTACCATTGGTTAGGTTTAGGATAGGATTACTTATATATTGTAATCAGGCTATATGCACAAATTTTCCAATATACTACTATCATAACTAAATAGGTAATGTTAACATTAATTTTCATAAGTTTTTGTGGTGCAAATTAAAATAATTCAAAGTAAAGTATAACAAAACTCCGACAACATTATAATTATGAACGTCAAATTCTCTTATTTTATTTATTTTTCAGTGTTTAGTCCCTTATTTCCCATTGTTCTTTGGATTTATCATTAGTGAAATATCAATTAACGGATAAATTATGTTATACACTCAGTTGATAATATAAATAATATTCACGACAAATATATAAAAACGAATCATAATTTAGCCCACCGATAACTTTATAACATGGTCTAAAAATTCTAGGTAGATTGGCTTTGCGCGAGACTCTGCATTGTATTCTATTCAATACAAAGGCGTACTTTATCTTATCTCTCCGCTTCGCCCACGTGACAACTATAATTAGAACTCCCTCGTTCCGAACTTGCCTAGGTCATATAGGCCAATAATATTTATCCATGGTCATCAATTGTCGACAGTAGATACCGGCTTACGAGATCTCGTAAGCAAGATATAATCGATTTAGACCGACCAGACCGGTTCAGAGTTCGTGTTTCGTGATGGTGTCGGTCATTGTGCCATCTGTTGACGATTATTGAACTACATCAAGCCGGCCTCGACTGCAAACCCTAAAGCCTATATAAAAGAGCTATCTGTTAGTATATATGATCTAGGGTTGTGCATAGAAATCCTAGCCGTAAACAAATCTCAAACCAGTATTATATCTTTGTTTCTCTTTCCATTTCAAAACATAGAAAAAGAAGTTCTGAAGTCAGACGGTTCCTTTTCAGAGTGGCAGTTGCTCCTGCCTTGAGAACATTAATACTAAAACAGAAGTAGATAAACCTCCGCCTGTCTCAGTCTCACGTTCGCATACGTTGCATTTTGAATTTGCTACTGCATATTAATTTGAATTCGAATTTCAGACCAGCCAATCAGAGAAAGGCATTTATTGGACTGGATATTTCAAGGTTGCACAATTGTGTAACTGCTCACGTTCATTAACGCCATCTCTCAGGGAATTATCGGAGTTAACTAGTGTGGATTTTGTTGTTCATAATAATTCCAGGAAAATATAAACATATTAAAAAACGATAAATTGATAAGAAAACCGATATATTTTACGATATATTGAATCAAAAATTTCGATACCGATATATCGGTACATCGAAACGAAAATATCGGTATTTCGTAAAACCGATATATCGTTCCCATCTCTATTCTTAAGGTACTCCTCGACAGAGCTAGTTTTCTGTCCATTGCGATGAATTTCCAGCGCAAGTTCGCTATTGCACCGTGTAAACTGCGCAGCGAGCTACTTGATTGCAGAGGCTATGAGGAAAAAGCTATATATATATATATATATATATATATATATATATATATATTATTGGGTTATTTTACGACGCTGTATCAACATCTAGGTTATTTAGCATCTGAATGAAATGAAGGTGATAATGCCGGTGAAATGAGTCCGGGGTCCAGCACCGAAACTTACTCAGCATTTGCTCGTATTGGGTTGAGGGAAAACCCATGAAAAAACTTCAACCGGGTAACTTGCCCCGACCGGGATTCGAACCCGGCCACCCGGTTTCGCGCCCAGACGCGCTGACCGAGGTCACACACACACACACACACGCACATACATACACACACAGGGTGCTTAAAAAGTGTCGCATATTTTTATACGAGGTAGTATAGATCGAAACTAGAAAAAAATTTCCTATAAACATGTGTCCGGAAACAAATACCTGTTGAGATATGGGCCATGCTGTATATCATAAATGATTTACATCAGCACACTCCCAGGTCCGGGCGTTTAGCCTCTCTGAGCGCTACTGTGTGTTTAATCCTCAATGGAAGGGACAATACAGTATTTTCTATGAGGCAAATACGGGAGTAGGAGGAGACAGATACCTGTATGTCACTGAAGTTAACACGAATCGCCCAGGTCTGGACTAACCCATTAATTATAAATATTACAATAGGTGTGGATTGGAAAGACAGGAGGTTGTTCAGTAACTTTTATACGAAATAACGAGTCAAAATCAGGATAGGAGAAGAAATGTCTGACGGAAGTGAAATAGGGAGAGGAGTACGACAAGGATGCCCTTTATTACCTACCATATTCAACATATACTTGGAGAATTTGGTGAAGAACTCTTTTCAGAACATGGGAGGGATTAAATCAGGAGGAAGAACAATGAAGTATATAAGATTTGCTGTGATATGTCGTTGTGAGTAGAAGAGGAAACGATACTAAGGGATAAGATTGTGCTACTGGAGCTAAATGACAGCTGTGAGCAGTATGAGATGAAGATAAATGCAAATTAGACGAAGACCATGGTTGTCGGAAGAAAAATAAAGAACTGCACGCATTGTATTCTTCACCTGACAGAATTAGGAACATTAAATCCACACGTTTGAGATGGGCAGGGCATGTAGCACGTATGGGCGAATCCAGAAATGCATACAGAGTGTTAGATGGGAGGCCGGAGGGGAAAAGACCTTTGCTCCCTTTGCCGAGACGTAGATGGGAAGATAATATTAAAATGGATTTGAGGGAGGTGGGATATGATGGTAGAGACTGGATTAATCTTGCTCAGGATAGGGACCAATGGCGGGCTTATGTGAGAACGGCAATGAACCTCCGGGTTCCTTAAAAGCCAGTAAGTAAGTAAGTAAGTAAGTAAGTAAGTAAGTAAGTATATGACTATATTTAGTAAAAGTCACCTCTAGCAAGCACCAGGTACAGGGCTAGCATAAGGATAAAGTAAATATCCTTTTAAGCCCGAAAAGGAAGTGAATAAATGCAGAACCTTTTATTCGAATTAATAATTTAACATGCAGAATTATATAATGTTGTTACCAGAATTATTGATCAACGTCAACATAATTTTATAATATTACCTATATCAACCTAATTGTCTAATGTAATATATGCATTAACTGATGTATGAGAAACTCGTATAAAATTAAAAAAGTAAAGAATTTCAGAAGCAGTATTTAATACAGTATAATCAATACATAAAAAAAAAAAACACAAGGTAAAACATAAACTCATACATAATTAATGGTAGAGTACTCTAATTATTCTTTCAGAAATTCTACATGTTTATTATAAGAATAGTAGGAGGAAAATGTATGGAATTATTTAATACAAAATTCGCTGCGAAAATTTAAAGAAAGTTTGTATCTATTGTTAATGTCTTGACATATATACATGTACAGTATACGGTATAAATATTCATTTCATTCGATCGTAGGGCAATAAATCCAGCCCTCATTTCAGAATATGACGACTTATGGACATATCACATATTAGGTTAACATTCAAGATGGTGAATCAGTAGTGACAAATCTTGTCGGCACCTTTGATGTTGTTGGTACTAAGATCAAGCTCAGTAAGGTCTAGTACTCAATGAATCCAACTATGTCGCTAGTATCGGCAGAGCTAACAGCTGATTTTAGTGAAAAGCAGTTCGGACCACATTGACATATTAAACTTTCAGATGAAACTAGTTATTAATGTTTCACTTCTTTGTTCTATAGTGATATTTGTGTCTTATAATGTAGGTCTAATAAATTATTAGGTAGGTCTATTCAAATTCACTTTTTCTTTTCAAATTACATATAAAATTCCTGTCTTCATGATTGAATTAAAATATATTATTACCGAAGTGCTTACCATTTTATTCTGTATCTTCATATCAATTGCATTTCGTCTTGGATCACAATATGTTGTAAAATACATACACCAGGGAAACATTTAATAAATAAACAAGAATTCGGGGTAACCTGTTAAAATTGAAAATGTGTATTCACTGTATATATGATGTAGAAGGCTACTAATTGTAGGCACAACTACCTAGGTGTACAAAGAGGGCCTAATAATTACTTACCGTAACTTTTATCACATAACTATGTAATCCTTAAATCATTATGGACTGCTACACTTGGTGGGCAATGTTTAACTGACAACAATTAAATCCCGGTAACTTCTTTCACTTTTCCGTTGCTGTAATAGGCTATTTTTCAATTAACAAATTCTTGCCTTCTTCCATTCTCGTAAAGAATCTTTTGCAGTCAGTAATACAAATTCTTAACTCCTTCATATCTAGACACAAGAGTCCTACACCAAATCCTAATTACGTCTTATAACTTTATAAGAGTCGAACTCAGGAAATACTGTAATTCCCTTACAAATTTGAAGCAATGGCTTATTACTATGGGCAAGATTCATTACATATGTAAATGTTGACATTTTTTAACTCCTTCATACGCATACTAATTACTTATCTCTATACAAGCCTCGAACCCAGGAAATAATGCATTCACGGAGTTCAAACTAAGGCATGTTACTACACGGGCAAGGGTCATTGCTCATATCAATTTTTGTACCTTTTCAATCACTCTTTCATAGCTAGATCCAAGAGCTAGCTATAGCTACACACCAACGTAATTATTATGTAGCCGAGGTTATGTTTTCGTTCACTTATTTAGAGACATTCTATTCAACCGATACAGTTAGAAATTTTAATGTGTATGTTAATTCCAATTTGGAAACCAATATCAATATACAAGGAATAATCATGTAGGCCTAAGTATAACGTTACTGGTATGAAATAATATCCATCACTAATATAATGTTATTAGCCAGACAATAAAATTTTATTATATCCATTGTTGACGTCGTAACTTCATCGAAACGAATGTCATGATCTATGTAGCTAGTAGTTCAATATTACGTTACCAATGACTTTAAAATTAGCGCCAATTAGTGAATATTTTCATGATGTTTACATACGGAAGTAATTATTATTATGATTTTGTTGACATTCCTTTGCCTCATGTCTTTGAAATTTGTTAAAAGATGAGTAACAAATGCTTTCAGTTAATATTAAATTAGATGTAGATGGAGAACCATCTGG
>JAJSOF020000042.1:9304717-9332020 GCA_025594305.2 Periplaneta americana | reverse complement strand
GTTTAAACATGGATTCATCGTCAGATAGTGAAACTGTTGCAGTACCGGTTCCAAAAATTAATTTATTAGCAAGTTGTTAAAACATAGGCTATTCGCGGTCAGTAAAAGAAAAAAATTATTGTAGTGTTCACTGTACTGTGTGTCCTTCATATTTTAGTGTTTCTCACGGAGGTGAATAGGCCTATTATATTAAAAAGCACGTGAACACTATGCAGTAAACTGCTATAAATCTTATGATAGGCTAAATTGTTGACAAGTCTAACGTCTGAGGTTAGCTCCTGATATCCCGGCTTCCCTCGCAGAAAACCTAGCAACTCTGCTGACATTAGAAACACGGTATTAAAGGTATCGCAAAGGAAGTATTGTTCCTTTAAACAAAAACATTTAGCTTTCGGATACGCAATACAACACGTATTCAAATAGCGGTTTCGAAATCCCGCGTTTTCTACCTAACAAATGGCGGCTTTCTGCTGCTTCAATTTGGGAACATATTTCTCAGTTCTCCGCTACGGCGTGGTAGGGGCTCGTGTCTGCGTGGCTAACATATCGTATGCTTGTGACGTCACTTCCGCGCATGCGTACTTAATGGAACGCGTTCCTGTCTCTAGCATAGACTTACTAAATAACCGCGGTCTATAGTCGCTGCTTATACAAAATGATTCACGGTATTCTTGATATGTATGCATGATCGCCCTGAAGATAAAGTGTCCCTGTTTATCGTGTTAATGTTGTATGCCTGGAATATTTAACATTAATACTCAAAACAAATATCTACAGCATTAATTTGTATATAAATGTCTACATATTGCCGGATTGATCTCTATTTAATCGTAAGTTACATAGTCTCTTCTTAAGGAATGTGTTTATAACGACAACACCATCGATTTATTAGTTTTAGTGTTTGTAGTTTGATTACGTGTTTGTGGCCCTTTGTAGCTGTTGATTGTTTTTCGCAGTTAGTTATAGTTGAATTTTAATGTTTCAGGTATGTAATGGACTTAGTTTTTTATTTTTTGTTGAGTGATGTTTTTAGTTTTTTTATTGTTTTTTGTTTAGTGATGTATTATGGTGAGTGTGTGTGTTTCACTGAATTTATTCAGCTGTGATTGGTTTCTTGTGATTAGATGTTCAGATGTTACCACGTTTTCATGGAGTATTCAGATCGATCTGAATACACTTACTGTATTGAAATCTCCATGAAAACGGGGATTCAATTCGATCTGAATCTCAAGGTGGAGAGGAGACAACTAAAAAGTGGGATCGGATCGTATTCAGTTCGAACATAGTCTACTATATACCATGGATAAATATGAGTGGCGAGCAACTATCTATGTTTGCATATTTAGTAAGTATTGAGCTTCGCGACTGTATATACTAGACTGTGGTTCGAATGAGTTCCATGTAAACGGATATCGTATTGAATACGATCTCAGTTCGGTAAGCGCGTGATCGATCGTCATTTGTTCGATGTGTGAGCTGTTTAATCAACAGCGAGGGCAATATGTATCACAGTCTAATATATACAGTCGCGCAACTTTAACTTTTTTTCTGCCAACATTCACGACACTAGCGCTCAAGCGGCAGGCAAGGCACTGGTCATAGGGTTGATACAGCCAGCACGTGCTTTAAAGGTATGCGAGATGTTCTAATAACGTTTCAATCATGCGTCGGAATAAAGTCAATGTGTGCAATGACGAAAATTGCAGTAACAACAAGTTTAAATCTCCGAATTTGTCGTTCTTCAGATTCCCTAAAGACCAAGAGAAAATCATAACTCAGTCATAACCTATAATCCACGCTGTAGGTAGTTATCAGTTACCTATTTGTATGTCAGGAAGGGGAGTTTAAATAAAAACAAAGAAAATACCTGTTACAGTATATTATTGTTTTGCGGAGATCATGTGTAAATGTGTAACCATTCCGATTTTGGATAATGTATCTACAGTTTTTAATGCAAGTAATTCCATAATTTTTGTATTCGTGTTTTTTTTCTTTATATTTTTCAAAAGTTGAATGTTATATTGCATTCAAGTAGGGATTATGGTGTTATTTTGTTCAAGAATTCATGGCGTATTATAATCCTTTTGCAAAATATTCACTTCTTGAATAAATCCAAACTGTGTCGATAAATTTCTGACGTGTTGGTGTAGATTCATGTGGCAGACGTATTAAGTTCTCAAGAAATAAAAGAGCCTTTTTAAATTTAATATAAAAGCAATCTTTTCTGTAATAATTTGCATGACTGTTATTGGTGTTGATTTTACATTACCAGTGATTATTTGAGCCGTTCAGAGCAGAACTAATATAAGTCAAAATTAGGTAATGAGGTTTAAAGTAAAAATTCTGTAAAATACAGAGCAAAGTAGCAATTAATATATCCTTCGTGATATTCACTGACTACTAATAGTTTAAATAAATTCAATATTAACTGCTACTTTGCGCTGTATTTTACAGAATGTTTACTTTAACCCTCATTATCTATTTTTGACTTACACCACTTCTGCTCTGAAAATAAAATTAGGCCTACATTTTCTGAGGTAATTGAAGTTATAATTTTTTCAACAAAGTTGCGTATTCATTTGTTCTCACCTACGTCATAATAACAGTAAGTGCATGTAAATTACGTATTATATAGGTAGGGTAAGTTAAAATTAAGCTTATGTGTGAAAACTGGAAATGTAATCTAAATTGCGGTAAACTTTCCATAAAAATTTAAACCATAATATCAGCACTATTAGCGACTCAAAATAATAATAAAAAAATTGAAAAATAATGAACTTCCTAAATCAATGTCTGTCAAATTAAGGTTTAAATCTTCCCCTTTTTAATTTTTAAGTTTATCTAAGCGGCCGAGTTTACCCCAATTTGCGGTATGGAAAATAGTTAATTTCTCAGGAAACAGGGAGAGGAGTTCACCACGCGATGTACTCTACGAAATATGCCCTACAATTTTGACTCTTCTCACAGGAAATATACAGTTCCAATGGTTTATAAATATATTTAGGAATGAATTGAATTAACCGTCCACGTACAAGCAATTATATTATTTCAAACCATGATACGTGATCAGGGCCATGATTCAGTTGTAAGGAGCAGAAAGAATTACGTTTATTCCCAGCTTCTGAAACTTGTAGATTAACTGCATGTGAAATTCTTCCAGGATTCTAAAGTAGAATTAGTAAGAACCATATACACTTATTCTATAGCTTAAAATATAAAATAAATTACGCAAAACCCGTTTTCTGATGTGTTATCATATGTCGTGTGCACACTTTTAACTTGCCTGCCGCTAGAGGGCTACTGTCGCGCCAGCTGTCAAATGTTGGCATATTTTATACGTATGAGTTGCGTGACTGTATCTATTAGACTGTGATATGTATGTTGAAAAGGAGTGTTGTAAAACATAATATTTCGCATTTTCCTAAAAGACAATATTACCGTTATTCATTAACAGCTAGAATATTAAGTTTTCATGCGCCTCATTTGGAAAACGCAACATTCTTTACGCTAATATGTCGATGACATGTTAATCAACGTAACTACTTTCGAAACTTCAGCTTCCGTACTCAGATCGTTTTCAATACGTATCGAAAATTGCATGAAAACAGGGATAGTATTCAGATCGATTTGAATACTCCATGAAAACGTAGTAAATGTACGTCATGGCGTATTGGAGGTTGTTAATAGTGGGCATTTTATTCCATTTCCTTTTTGTGTGTGGTGATGTGCGATTGGTTGTTAGGTTTTATTGTGTAAGATGAGCTGTAGTGATTGTAAGAATTTATTTTTTGATTGTGTTAATAGAAGTTACGATGATAATGTTCAGTTTTTTATTAATCGTGGGGTAATTAAAGAATGTGTGACCTGTGAAGTTTCTGGCCATGGATTAACATTGAATTGGAAACATTTCAATTTTCGTTATGGTAGCCAGCATGCGGAATTTGAGGCTTGGGAGACGTAGCGGCGATTATAGAAATCCTCCCGAAATGTAGCAGAATTTATTTAAAAAAAAAATCAATTTGGAAGCTTAAATTTGTATATTTTGTCTAAAACTTTCCAAATAAGTATCATTCGCTTTTCCATAACTGTAATGTTTGCTAAAAGACTGCGCTAATGTTTGTAATCACATGTAGAAAATGAAATATGACTGCTTTTCCAATTGTAGCAAAGAAATAGACTGTCATCTGCCTTTGTAAGTGCTTTTATGAGAATAAAATTAGATATGCAAATTAAAAATGTATACTGCTGTGAGATCTACAAAATATAATATCATATTAGGAGGTTCAGCTAACAAAAGTATGATAAGAGTAGCTACTCCAACTTCACAGGATTCACGTGGGAGAAATCTGATTAAGTTTTATATTTCCTACATAGGCCTAATAACATATTTAGTCACAGATGCAGAAATACATTAACTATATATTTCAGAAATAGAGCCATGTGCTCATATAATATAAAAAAGAAACAATTTCATATGCACTTTGTATTCTAGAGTAAGTAAGTAGAGAAATACATTAGTGTATGCTTATTAGGCCTACATGTATTCCAACTTTGGGTATCGTTACATAATAATATAAGAAAATTAAACTTTTTAGCATTTTATCATAAATAAAATAATTAAAGCAACTTACATTAGGATTAATCCATAAAATAAATATTTTTTAATCAAGTAATATCAGTATGCCCTACTTCGGCTATATTTCTCTCTACAAAATACGTCTTTATTAAGTTTGAGCATTTATTAATAAAAAAAGATAAAAAAAATGGATATAATTTATATCTCTAGTTTTCAAACAATATACATTATGCAAGAAACAAATAACACCGGTCTATTTCTCTCATCCCATAACATATTTCTGATTGTTCCATATTGATTCAGTACCCACAACTGTAGTGGAAAGTAGCGGAATTTTGGCAGCTCCGTAGCGGATTCCGTCTTTTTAGAGTTGAACACACTGGTGCTAGCAGCTATGATAAATACGCCAAGAGAAGAGAGTAAAGTCACAATCAAAGTCACGAAGGTCAATAGGTAGTAAATATGCATCCATAGATAGATGCTAACTACTAGAATCGCTACTATCGCCTCATTGCAGACAATGCGGAATAGTACCTGCACAGTCTATTGTTCCTAGTACCCTCATAAATCCTAGCTTCGTGACTATATACTGTGATAAAGTGTTGTCAGCTCGTAGAGGAACATTTATGGAACAGTGTAATTTAAAGTTGGAACAACTATTTAAATTAGTGACTTGTATGTTATTTATGTTACGTAATCGGCAGGATTTTATTCTTAGGGAGATGAAAGTTTCACGGGGATCCGTTTGGAATTGGTATTCTTTTGCGACGAAGGTCTTTGTAAATCATGTGTCGGGTGTGGTTAAGTTAAGTTAGGTTAGGATATGTTCGTTTAACGAGTAGAATTGAAGCACCTTTAAAATGAGTGTTATGAAGAAAAAGAAATCGGTAGTTTAGTTGTTGTTTCCGAAAATAAATTGTGTCTTTAAAAAACTCTTCAAAATTGGGTAATTTGAAAACGAAAAAATTAATAAATAATTGGTGGTGTAGTCGTTCTGAAGTGATACCCTTCTTTACAAAGGGATGGTATTTCTAACTAATGAAGGTTACGTCAAAATCATTTGCAGTAAAACAGAATATACCGGAATTTTATTTAATTTTTTAGAGACGAAGGACAACAAGGCTTGCCGTGCAGCCTGAGGTTTATTGTGCATACCACTGCCATTTTGTGAATAATTTTGTCGCCGAGCGGCCGCGCTCTTGTACGAATACAGCACTAATGTTTAGCATTAGAGTCGCATGGCTGGCAAGACCTGTGGTATTAAAGGGCGATCATGTTAGGTATGGGTGAGGTAATGTCTAAAGCACTGAGGAACGTCTCTAGAGTACAGGTAAGTAACTAAAACCCGCGCCGTAATTTTGCGAAAAATCAAGGTCAACTGTACAGATAAGTTTGTGAAGTATGTATGCATTGCAGGAAAATACCAGTGGCTGTTCTTGCATGGAACTGAGGGAATAGACCGTTCCCTTCCTCCCTGCCCCCCTTAACTGAGATTGTGAGATATACTTCATTCTAATGGACAGGCCTACTTGCAGTTTTCGAAAAGCGAAAACAGCTATTGTTAGCAGATTTATTGCAGCGAAGTGTAAATGACTCGAGCCCTTCTCGTCTGCTGTGCGTGATGATGTGAGTGGGAGTTGCAAGCAATGTTTTCTCCGAAGCATGCTCGAGTGGACACGAACTTACCCGAGTATCGCTGGAAGCTGTAAAGTTACCTCTTCCCTCACGGAGTATTGAGAAGTGTGTAATATACTGTTTCATCAAGCTAGTTTATTTATATAGTGATAATTCGGAAAACAACTAAGTTCGAAGAGTTTTTCGTCTGACATAATACCACAGTCTACTATATACAGTCGCGAAGCTCAATATGTAGTAAAAATGCAAACATGGATAGTTGCCCACCACTAGGATCGCTACTATCGCCTCGTCATCGCAGATCTCTCTCCTAGCAGCCGACAAAATATGTTACACTTTCGTTGTGTTCTTTTGGAAAAATTAACTCCTTCCTTCCATTATTGAAATATTAAATGCATAAAGTTAATTTATTATTTTAATGGAGTATATTAAATTCCACCATAAACTCGAAGGTACCTGCAAGAAATAGGTTAATATTATTTTTGTTTGTGCAAAACGAACTGAAATTTACTATAATCGCTTCACTCATTCAAGACTATACGATAATTAACTATGAAACCAATAAATATTAATTTGCATTTCCCTTTACAACAATAATAATGGAAATATGAATTAATGGATTAACTTGTGTACGTGTACCGGTACTTGTAGTGTAGGCTTACGTAGTTGAGGTTAAGCAATAATAATCACACCAGATTTGGAAATAAAACGTGATCAATAAATTTTATTGTAACAGACTTTTTCTAAGTCTCTAATAAAGTAACAAATAAAAATAACAACAAAATTAACAGCTATAATTAAAAACATATCCTTTGAAAAAAAAAAGTAGGCCTAAGCAATAATAATCCTACCAGAATTGAAAATAAAACGTGAGCAATAAATTTCATTAAAACAAACTTAATTTTTCTACGTCTCTAGTAAAATATTATTATTGCAATTATTGTATTTTAGCCATTAGCATTTTCATTACAACCAATAACGAACATTTCACAAGCATCAATGTGAAATACGCAACGAGCTAGCACTCGATGGAAATACGATTCAGCCCAAAGTCGACCGTGGACAGTCTATTGTTTGTAGTTGCTAACCGCTTGGAGCGCTTTATCACGAGATTTGCAAAAAATCACCTCAAGCTTCGCGACTGTATATAGTAGACTGTGATAATATTGTGTGTGAAATTATACAATAGTTCCGAAAAAAATCCGTACGATTTACGCATTCGCGGCCTGAGTTAAATCTGACGAGATAATGGCAATGGAACAGGTGACCCTGCCTGTTCCAACTTCAACGAGAGAGTGCGAGCTCCCTGATGCGAACCAGCGAATAGGGATGATAAAGAATGGACACTGAGCTAATTTGCCTGTGTTTTGTTTCTCTGTGCGCCAGCGGCTAGTTCCACTTTCAAGCGCTAGAGTTAGTGTAATCGAGCATACGCTAAGTTAATAATTGAGAATAGAATTAAGGCACAGGATCCAAACATCGCCTACCTTATTGCATAATCCAGTAACGCTTTGCTTCAAATAAATTCAAGTTAACAGCTTTTCCTTATTTCTCAGTGACAAATAGTTGTAATAATAATATTTTATATTTCAGATATCATAAATTATATTATAAAATAATAATTATAATACATTATAAAATTAAGATCGAATTCGTTTAATATTTGTATATAATATAATGTAGGTATATGGTTTTACTTCTCGTAAGAGTTTTGTTTTTCCATTTTCAGCGCTATCAAATCATTACATATTTTAATTGATGTTGGGGTCAACGTCTCAACTCTCATTATAAAGGAACTCTAGAGTCTAGACATTACAGTTAATGAAGGATTTATTATTTTATGGATCCAATTTATTTTATTTGAGTATATAATGTACCTAGATGCATTAATTGTATGTGTTATATTTCCGCTGTGTCGACTGCTAGCTGGTGTGATGTCAGCGCCAACTCTAGGGAGAAGGCAGAATCTGACGCTCTAGCTGGCTTGAAGGTTATTGAAATCAGTCCAGCTACATCAAAGGTACCGACGCGAAGTGTCCATTCTTTATAATCCCTATTCGCTGATGCGAACCAAGACAGCGAGTGTTGTGTTATCGATCAGCTGAAGTCGAGAGCGTTTAGTTCGATCAATTTTGCTGAGAAAAGCGTGGTTATTTTGAATGGCAAACCTACTCCTCTCCTTACAGAACTTAAAACTAAAACAAAATCTTATACGTGACATTTTCAAAATAGTTACTGTAATTCTGTGAAACGGTTAACTGGGTGCTCGTTAAGCGGTAAATTGTAGGTTAATTTAGGTTTATTATTTTTAGTTAACGGTGTTACATATTTGGGTCTAATAATACCGGTAATGGTAATATAATATTATTAATTTGTTTTATTCTTTTTCTAATTAAGTTGTAAATGAAGTAAAAAAAGAATTGCTAATGTTGCTAAATCATAATACAGATTATTATTATTATTATTATTATTATTATTTTTTTATTATTATTATTATTATTATTATGTGTTGTTTCTGACCTGTTCCCCATCGAGAAATAGCACCGCACGCCACTGGAAAATACTTCCCTTTTTTGTGGGCATGGAGTTGGTTCTATATGAAAAAATAACAAAAGCCTAAGCTAACCAAACCTAACTTGCCACAGATTCCTTTATGCAATGTGTATAAGCGAAGTGTGAAGGAAACTATCGCCAGTTTAGTCGGAATATATTGCATAGCCATCTTTACTGATATTCTATGTGTTTTAGTCCCCTTTGGTTCGAGACTTGTCACGGCATGGTTACTAATCCTAGAAGAGTTTGCAAACCTGTATTCTATAGTTTAGCGAGCAGGTGTTCCCACAGTTTTTGCAGGCGCGACCCACTTAAGCGTGAGATTTTTGTTTGTGACCCCGTTCATTGCCATACTGGTACTTTACCCTCTTAGAAAAATACAAATCCCTGTATGACCGAATAGAGACAGTTTTATTCAAGAACAGTGGGCATCATCTAACTTCTAATGTGTCGGTACCTGCGACACGAGAAATCGGAATATATAGGCCTAATCGTATTTTCCAATTCTGTATTTTTCCGAAAAAGCTACACTAAAAGAAGCTATATACTTTTTTTTGCTTCATTGATTGTGTCACATGAATATAGTCATGAACAAGTGGTTTGTCATGAAGCGACATATTTGTTCCGCGTAATTATCGTATATTATATGATCTTATCTTAGTACGCCATACTAGCCGCACAAGCTGATAGTTTGTAACAGCGAGATAATACGTTTTTCGAACAGCTCACGTTCTGCAAGTAAATGTCAGTTTCTTAATTCTTTTCAGTGACGATGGATGTGATCAAGACGGAAGTCGAGGTCGACCCACTGGCCCTAGAAGCAAGTGATGACACAGATGAGGAAGAGAAGAAATGTATATTAGAGGTATATTATAAGCCATTCTATCTGTTTTGTTCTTGCGAAATTTTGTCATTTAGCTACCTTTTGACAGAAGGTATACACCCATCAAATTATATTCAACACCGGTCGAGGTGGGTTCCTCCAAGTTGGTGACGGGGAGGTGCAATGGTGGCTCTCGTGCTCTTCTTTTCGACCATTTATCGACTTTACCATCGCCCAGCCCTTTTCGCTCTCTCGTCTTTTTCATCTCTATTTTTCTCACTGCTGGCTATCATTGTATGCGGAACGCCCACCACATCATCACAGCCATTTTCACCTTTCCATCCACGCTGTAAGTTTTTTGCCACGTCCGCCTAGATCACGGGATTTGTTACAAATGCCTGGTGAGGCACATACTTCTTTCTCTTCTAGATATTTATATTCATTCTTAGGTGAAGGTTCTTAGGCTTATAACTCCCGTCTCACCAGTTGGGATCTTTCCTATCTCCGTGGTCCTGTCCCACGGTTTCGAGCGCGACTTCCGAATTGTGTAGCCCGTCAGGGCGCCCAGCAACGAAGCAATAGTGGACCCTTCATACTGCCCCTATATGCAAGTTTAGGTGCCAAGCCCGGACCAAAGGTCAAGTACACTCACGTAGGGCCCCAATGGGGGGCCGGGGCGATTTAGACGTCCCAGTGACTGACTGTGCTCGCTGAGGCGGATATATCACTCCGATGTGTTACCGCTGACTTATGGGTGTCGCAGTGTAATCAACCACAAGTCCCCTGAAGCTGGATAGTCCTGGGATTGTTCAGCGTAGAGTGGGGAGCCACGGGCGGTTATTCACGTGGTAGAGGCGTAAAACTGCGACACGCCTCTGGTGTAAGACTTGCCAGTAGGTGTGTAATGTCTAGTTTGAAGGGTAACTTGCATGAGGTGGGTTGATTGGGATCAGCTGTGGGGGGTCCTCATAGCCGGCACATACCGCGAAGAATTTTTTAGGTGTCTTTTTCTTTCGCCCTCCCCCCCCCCCCGGTGGCAGGCTGACGCCGACGGTTCCATAGGGTGGGGGGGACAGTTTAAATGTCCTCGCGCACCTCTTCACCTCCACTAGAGAAACAAAATAAGAAACAGAAGTTATGAAAAGACAATGCGACTGGTGGTCATATAACGAAAACCGCAATGGACCTAGACACTGAGAAAATTACTGTTAAAGTGCCGCCTCCAAAGTATATTAATATCACCTTGGATGGGACCAAAAAAAACCGTGAAAAGCATTAGTCCATTTTACGTGAGACGCGCGCGCGATGGACTCGTTGGCAAGGTCATAAATGCAACTCGACTCCGCAACGGCAGTCTCCTTGTTGAGACTGTATCTGCAAAACAGAGTGAGATGGTGTTGAGAGCGAAATTGCTGGGTTCATACCTCATCAGAGTTGAGTGACACCTACCCATTCCAGCTTCAGTTTGCTTGCTGCATAGATATCAGCCGACCTTGCATTGATGCGTAACTTGCTCTGGAGTTCCGATTAACAAAATCCGTCTGCCAAAATCGCTGGCTCCTACTATACCTATATGTATGTATGTAATGTATGTGATTTGTATGTATATATGTATGTATGTGTTCTGTGTGTAAAAAACTTTTGTCATTCGTTGCACACAGCTGTTAAGGCCCTGTAATCCACATTGCTTTTATAGTTTCTCTCCTGTGCGTGACGTAATGGCCAAGCACTGATCTGGAGCACATAGTACAGATTTAACAGTTAAAATCAAGTTAAAATCCGTTACCTAATAAAACTTACTCATTTATGATATCTCTTTCCTCTCCAGAGTGTGCAAATATCACCTCAGATAAAGATGGAATGCGAAGACAACAGTTATGATCTCACATCAGGGATGAAATATGAGGCTCAGGTGAGTGCAGCTTATTGGTTACTCTGGATCTAATTGCATGTTTTAACTTGTATTCTGTTTGTCACGGACTCCATCTCTATGCAGCCTTTCCACAGTACAGTTTTCCTTATGAGAGAACTAACACTGTTTTTGTGTAGCTACTATTGGTTATACTTTTTTCATCCAATATGTCCTAGATTTAAACTGTGATTTTATTTAATTTTCGAATAATTAACTTTCAGTGCTTACACAATATCATGATGCAGAGAATAGTATTGAGGTCAGGGTTATAATTTAATTTTCAGTTTACGTTTCCTTTAGTCCACACCTGTGGAATAACAGCATGTATGGCCACGAAACCAGGAAACCCGGGTTTCATTCCCGGTCGGGGGCAAGTTACCTGGTTGAGATTTTCTCCAGTGTTTTCCCTCCAGCCAATATGAGCAAATATTGGTAACTTTCGGTGTTGGACCTCAGACTCATTTCACCGGCATTATCACCTTCATCTCATTCAGACTCTAAATAACCTGAGCTGTTGATAAAGCGTCGTAAAAGAACCTACTAAAAAAAATATGTCTTTAGATCTTGCATGAAAGTACTAATATGTAATTGTGAATGCATATAGGTCGTTATTGTTATTAAGAACATTACTGGTGCTGCTGCTGCTGGATTAAGTGTTAAATGTCTGGATTTGCTACTCTTCAAAGCAGTAGTGTAATAACATAAGAAGTAATATTTAAATTTGGAGACATGATATATTTCAACTGTTTCAAAATAATTTAGTTTATTTGAACTGGAGTAAACTTGGTTGCAAATTAGTTTCTGCTCTTGAGACTCCTTTACAGGTGATGATGTACATATTTATTAGTGAACAGGAAACCCAATGACATCACTTCATAGCAGAGGAAGTTACGTTTCATTATTTACGATTTGAAATCTGAAGAAAATATTCTGGTAAATAATTTCCCTCTGGTATAGTATAAAGCTAAAGGGAGTAGAGTTTGTCAGGTGGACTTTTTCGTGACTATGGAGAGGTATTTAACTTGCATTTTATTTTTTTTTTGGTCGAAGTAAAAGTGAATTCTATTCTTTTTATGGTGTCTTTCTAATTTTTCGAGATTGGGTGCTGGGTTCAAAATTATTGTCCCAAATAAAATTTTATGTTTTGTAATATAGTCGTTTTTGTCCAAAATTAATACAGCATTTATTTGCTTCTCTTCTTATAAGATTATTACCATGACATTTTTTTCGCAAAGAGATTTTCTTGTTTTTGTGCCTGTGTAAAATTTACTGCAGTGTTTTCATTTTATTGAACTTTATTGATTGTATAGCCTATTTTATGTCTGATAATATTTATTTAGGTTAGGCTTTATTGTGTAACTATTTCTGTCTAAAATAGATTGGTTGATTACTGCGATCTTGTTGACAACATTTAGCTTGTACTTGTGTTCATCTTCTTTAAAGTCTAAAGTAGTATTATATGAGTTTATAATTCTGTTAAGCAATATGGGTTGTACCAATTGTTTGTTCTTGTTGTAATCGCTGTTATTGTTACTAGAATATTTATTATTAAATTTTAAGATTTTGGGTTTTTTTCCTTCATTTTAAATATTTAAACTTTGTATTCTTATTGATTTGTAAGAAATACTGTTTTTGAACCAGTTCCCATTTGTTTGGGTGTAAGATTAATTATTTCTTTCAATGACAATGACGAGAGTGATTCGGGAAGCACAGTAAACGAGATATGATAAGAATCCTGAGATGCACGAGAGCTGCTAGCACGGAGTAAAGACACGGGGACAGGCTGGGGCAGTTCTGATAATACTATCTAGGCAGCAAGATGAAAACATACACTACCGGCATGCTGCTGTTGGGCTGGAACAAACCAAAATGCAGTTCAGGTTAAAATTTTAGTTGGACTTTACTGTTCCAATTAAAAATTAATATATCCTCACTGTTCCGATATAAATAACCTTTGAATCATAGCTAAATATTTAACGGTAAAATGATTAGCCTATTTTTTTTCAACAGGTTCAGTATTCGAGCAATTTTCAATTTATAGTAGGCTTCTGTTAAACAGAAACACACTATGTTAGAAAAAGATGCAGTGAGATTGACCAGTGCATCTTTTTTTTTATCAGCAGTCCAGCATTATGCAAGCAGATAAAGATCGCACTTTGTTGTATGAAGAAGAAGTTACTCTCAAGAAATGCCGCCAAGGCTAGTCAATTTCCAGTATCACAAATTGAAATTTTTCGTTGCTATATCTAGCATTTTCTCCAAGTCAGTACTCATGAATAACATTGTGTATTTTTAAATTATTGGCACTGTTGATATCCAGAATGGCTTTCAATAGTTTGCTAAATAATCTCATAATTGTGGCTTTATTTATTGTGTCCTATTGATGTATTATAATTATTTTTATGCTCGACCATGCCGAAATGTAGTAATTATACACCTGGTAGCAGTCCTTTAATGCATGTCATTAAAGTACACCTACTCATTAAAGTTCAGGTGTTTTCAGCCAATGACAACTCAGCTTACAGGTGTTCAGCCAATAACGAGTCAGCTTTGTGCCGTTATAAAACTGCAAGTATCGATTATTCTCGGATATGCAATCGAAAGAGAATTAGCGAAAAGTCACGGAGGCTGGAAATCCAATACTGTCGCAGAAGGTTATGTTCTGTTACTATAATAATTAGCGTTAATTGTAAATAATATTTAAAAAAATTCAATTTGTCATCTCGTTTTTCAATGTCTAATTCAATAATCAAAGTTATACCAAGTTTAACGGATTACACAAGGTCTATGACATTATTGTTCCTCGGACAAAATCAATACTTTCGCGTCTGCGCACATCTCACAATTCACGACCTAGAACAAGGCCACTTCCGATCTTGTCAGATACAAATAAAATGTATACATCTGAATACTGTAATTTCAAGTTAGAAATATGGTCTAGCATAAAAGTCGTATGAAACTCGCCTATAAAGGTAATTAAGAAGCTCGTATGAAAATGATGAAACTCGCGCTCGTTTCATAAACATCCATACTCGCTTCTTAATTACTATCATTATAGGCTCGTTGCATAATGTACTATTATTATAGAACATATTATCCCACTGATCTTCTGAATCCATAATTATTATCTAATGATGACTGTTCTGGGGAGGAAGAAGCATAATGTGTCAAATTTGAGATACGTCACAATATTGTCATGTGGTTTATAAAAGTGAAGACGATGATTGCTCGTTGTCTGTTGAACAACCATGAGGTTGGATAGTTTCAATCCTTGATTCTTTTAATGTACTGTATAATTCAACTTTAGTATTATCCTGAGTAATGAAATATTGTACTCAAAAAGATATTTCCACACACGATATAGAATATAAATCAGCTCCTGTTACATATATTACAATATATAAATTGTTTTCCTTTGGAACACCTGGCCTGTTATCAGCCATTTCCTTTGTGCTTCAAGATCTCGGTTCTCTTGTGTCTTAAATTTTCTTCTCTAATTTGTTGTCCAAGTTGAGGGAGTTAGCCAATGACTGACGGCTATTACACATGAAGTCAACTTTAAAATAGCTAAATGAATGTATTCACGATGACTTTTTGTTCTGTAGGAAGGGAATTTATCACATTTGGAAGTGACGGGCATGAAGACAGAATGCGGGGACCACAATTATGATATAGAAACACAGTTGAATGTAGAAGACACCACTTCAGTGCCTACCAGCTTTCCTATGGTGAAATGTGAAGTTGAAGTAAGTGGTTCACAATCAATATGTAGATAGCCTATACCGGCAATACATTTTTCATATATTAGACCTATTAACAATCTCGAATATTTTAAAAACTGTTGTCTCTTTCTTCAATATTCTCTAAACTTAGACTGCTTGCATTTTTAGATCTGAAATACAATAATAATAATAATAATAATAATAATAATAATAATAATCAGAGACCAGAAGTTTAGGCATTATGAATCATTAAAATAAGCAGGCAAAAAAAGCATCATAAATAGCTAAAATAGGCAGCAAAAATTCATTATAAATAGCTAAAATACGCAATAAAAGGCAGTTACAAAAACCTTGCACTAGACCCACAACCTTGCTATTTCCACAAAGGGATTTCGGCAGCAAGAAAAGCTTTACGTAAGTCAAATGCAAATTGAGATTTTCGACTCGATGTTACAATTTCTGTTGGAAGCAAAGAAATCTTCTTCCCAGTAGCCTTGGAAAGTACATTTTTGTGATTAGTTGTACTGATATGTTGCGATACGAAATATTTAGCTAGCTACAACAATGTTGCAATGAAAACTGAAAGAAGAATAACCTTTAAAATTAATCTTAGACCCGCAATCATTGCCGTCTTGTCAAATAAACACAAGCAATAATTAAAACGCTTACAATTATACATTTTTGCACGGCAGCACTCACTGTTGCAAAGAGAATATGAACTGACTGAAAGACAACAATATACATTCGGTGAAGTCACTTTCATTGTAGCGTTTATAGAAATAAATAATAAAAAAGCTATATGCAATTTTTAATAATAAATTAATAAATAATAGATAAATAATCAAATAAAGGCAAAAAAAATTATTGTGTCGTTTAAGCATTTATATTAAAAAAGGCAGAAAAGGGCAACATAAAACTGTGACGTTTCAATCAGAAAGGTATAATTCGTACAGATTTACTTTCAAAATGGAGATAGATTTAACACATTTAAAAAGGCATTCTGCAAAAGGTCCTGTCTCTGATGATGATAATAATAATAATAATAATAATTATTATTATTATTATTATTATTGTTATTATTATTATTATTATTATTGTTATTGTTATATAATAATTTTATTTTAATAATTATATAATAATAATATAATTTTAATAATTAATTTTAATTTTAATAATTATTATAATATTATAACAAAAATTATTATTATTGTTGTTATTATTATTATTATTATTATTATTATTATTATTAATATCATTATTATTATTATTATTATTAATAGACATGTATCCGGCAGGTAACAATTACCGGTACCTCAAATGCCTGGAGGATGATCCTGTGCTTAGAACAGAATTTCAATGTAACTTCAAAAAATTTATGTTTTGTTCTTGGTACAGTAATTACAATGCTAGCCATTGAGGGACAGGTTCAAACCTATATAAAGGTTTATTCAAAAGTCACGAAAAATTTAAAGTCGTCCAACTTTGTTAAGAACTAAGTTTATAGAAATAGGTAATGATACACTTTTGTTTATAAAAGCTGGGTTTTTCTGTTATTGACAAATCCGTGCAAATACGCCACAATGTTGAGTAGCTCATCAGCTGTTGCGTTGCAACTTGATTCATGCTGCATGCTGTGTGTTCCACATTCCGAATTCGTTTTCTTTTTTCTTTTTATTTTAATTCCTTGACTTTCAGTTATAAACTCAGCATTTACACTGTTTACTTTAGACTTTCATCTGCTATAACGTTTCTTATCTGCCGTGAACCAGTCTCTTCATATATTTTACAAGCTTTCACAAAGAAGACAAATTTCGCATTCTCTACCTCAGTCCATTTCGAGTTATATATCTCAGCATTCCGTGTTACATATTATTTTGTAGTAACATTCCATAAGGCCTATTTTTTGCTGTCTTATCAGAAGAGAACAATTGATAGTAGAGTGTCTGCATTTTGAGGAAATAAAACCAAATACAGTACCTTACTATAATAATACCGGACAGCTAGCAGTTTTACGTGCGAACGACGATGGTGCTGCTACCTACCTGCCGGGATGGAGATACTCGCGAAATAAGCTATAATTAACTGCAATGTATATTGTTGCTGGGTTAGTTAATTTGTTAATAGTTTTATGAATTAGTACTAGTGTTAAAATGTTAGGGTGAATATGTGCTGTTTATAATTGTGGCAATAGCACACTGCCGTCGTGATCTAATACAGGCCGTAAGGCAGACCACGTGACTCGCTTAACAGCTGATCGCGAAGGGCGGTCTTTCAACCATATCAATTAGTTGCAGTACATGAAAATAACATATATTTCTCTGAAATGCAGTGTAATCGCGTCAGTAAAATTTTAAACAGTGACTGTGAGACACTTGAGACACAATTCTCTTGCAACGTAAGGTATAATATTTTTTTGGTTTGAAAATTACGTTGTTGTAGACAAAGTTCGTATGTGTAATACCTGCCTTTATTTCGATTAAACATTGCGCCCTTATGTGGTTAAGCGAATTTTTGGTATTATAAACAGTAAATATGTGTAATAATATACAAGTGAAAGTGAAACATTGACTGGGATGTAAAGTAAATTATGATTAGGCCTAAGTGCAGCGTTACTGATGTTACTCTTGTCTAATCCATTTTTGTTAATTTACCGTATTTGTTTTATTAAATTTAAATTATTGCGCCTTTCTTATGTGTGAATAATCTACATTATAAATAATACATTTGATAATATACACAATTTGAACTAAAAGCGAGATACATATAGTATATTATGAAAAATTATACCTTATAGTTTTCATTACTGTTACAATATCTAGTATTGTAATTAATTGAAATAAAGCACGTTCGCTTCATTACGAAATTCTTGCACATTAATTTAAGCACGTTTCAACAATTTTCAGTTGCATCGCAGGCATATTTTGATGTGTTGACATTATAGGTTATGTTTACTGACACAATAGGTTATGTTTACTCTGTCAGTACTTGCCTTATTTCTGTATTCGCAATTATGCATAATAATTAAGCATAACGCTACGTATAACTTATAAATGCAGTTTGTCTACACTTCAATTGTATTTATTCGTTTCATACGGTACTCCAGTCTGATTAGTTTAATATGTTACCAGGGCTAAACTAGCGCTGAGGTAGTTCCTGGTATTCATACACCTTGCATTTACTAATTAGTTCGGTTAGTTCAGGCTTTTATTATGCTTTGCTTAGAGGATGAAATGCATCTCCACAAAAATAAATTCAACTGTTTTCAGTTCAGAAGTTACCGGAATTATACCTCAATGCCCGTTTAACCCTAGTTAAGTAATATAACTGTATGTACATTTCATAGGAGGGACTGTGGTGAATTTTCTACCTATAAGTAAGGAAGATAACCGTGTTCTGAAGTTTATCCTAAATATATTTTTCTTTATTAAATCTCACAATAGCTTTCGTTCTCAACTTAAAATGTTGGCGCAAATAGGTTATGTTAACATGGTGAATTCTCTTCACATAAAAATAACACGGTTTTATAATTATTCCTGCCACATTATGCAACAAATAAATGGAACTAGCCGGAACTTATGCACACATTACATTGAATAACATTTTAATTGTATTATTTATTTGTTCCCTACTATACTGGGTCGTATTTAATTCTATTTACTTAACCTACCAGATGAAGTAACACACAACTGTACGTACCTACACTAATCTCATAGGAGGGGCTGTGGTAAATTTTCTACCTACAGGTAAGGAAGATAGATGTGCTAAATTAAAATCACTATATAAATAATTCTTCTTTATTAAATCTCAAAATAGCTTCCATTCCAAACTTAAAATGTTGATGCAAACAGGTTATGTTAACATGTAAAACTCCGTTCACATTAAAATAACACAGTTTTGTAATTATTTCTGCAACATATTATGCAGTAAGAAGTGAACGTATCTTATACACACATTACACTAAATAAAATTGAGCACCGACACGCATTAAAGTAATATATTTCACTCAGCTCCGTATACTCATATAGAAAAGTCCGCCCCATCGAGTGACGTCACACATCCTGCATTACGGCCTGGTTTAGATCACGATAGCAGTGCAATAGCAGCATTACAAATTGCTCCAAATCATACTTTTGATTTCCGACAGTTCATAAAACGTAAGTCAACAACATTCTTTAGTAGGCCTAATTCCTTCGGCTTTGTGTTGATAGAAAAATACAAATTAGTTTTTTTTTTTTTTAGACCTAATAAATAAATAGAAGTTAAAATGTATGGGATTTTAAGGTTTAATCAAATTAAGTTTTATTGTTGTCCACATGCCTTTACTAATTATTACAAGCATCAGATTACTATCAGTTTTATCTTTGCAGTTGTCAGCAATGCGTATATAAAACATTACTGTAAATTCATTCCTAATATGAGATTGATTTTGTCTCGGTAAACCAAAGTAAAAAAATATGTAACAATTAATTACGGAAAGTAATATGAAGTACCGTATGCAATATTTCTCATAATATGCAGCTTTGATATAAGATAATGATTTTACATTAAATATTATTCAACATTTCTTAAGTGTTTCATATGTAATTCCACATTAGTAACTCACGTTTTAAACAATAGTCCGAATCCTGCTATGTTAATATTTGTATATATGGACGTAATTCCATCCTCTGCGCTAGATGTCAGGTCCGCGATTTTTCGCGCCAATGCTGCTAGTATACAACTGTCCGGTATTATTATAGTAAGGTATTTGATGAAACG
Organism: Periplaneta americana; assembly: GCA_025594305.2. Taxonomy (NCBI): domain Eukaryota; kingdom Metazoa; phylum Arthropoda; class Insecta; order Blattodea; family Blattidae; genus Periplaneta; species Periplaneta americana. Next base: position 9,312,041 of record JAJSOF020000042.1, on the reverse strand, counting down.
TTCAACAGTTGCATATACAAGGAAATGTATTAATGCTTCAATATATAACATTTTACTGTTTATTTGCACGAAATATTGTTGCAAATTCTGTTTAGTATTTTGAGGACCTGTATAGCCTACGTAAAATGGGGTGAATAGGATCAGAGGGCTGAATAGGATCAAAATCCAAACTTTTTTTTTTTTTAATGCTGTAGCATTGGATTGTGGTCTTGTCACAGTCTAATACTTACAGTCGCGCAACTTCAACACTTTTTTTGCCAACATTCGTGACACTAGCGCCCAAGTAGCAGGCAAGGCACTGGTTATAGGGTTGATACAGTCTCGTTCAGCCAGCACGTGCTTTAAAGGGATGCGAGATGTTATAATAACGTTTTAATCATGCGTCGGAATAAAGGCAATGTGTGCAATGACGAAAATTGCAGTAACAACAAGTTTAAATCTCCGAATTTGTCGTTCTTCAGATTCCCTAAAGACCAAGAAAAATGCCTAACTCAGTCATAACCAATAATCCATGTTGTAGGTATCCTACGTATTGTGTTCTATCAAACATTTATAGTTATAACCTATTTGTATGTCAGGAAGGAGAGTTTAAATAAAAACAAAGTAAATACCTGTTACAGTATATTATTTTTTTGCAGAGATCTTATGTATAAACGTGTAACCATTCCGATTTTGGATAATGTATCTACTGTTTTTAATGCAAGTAATTCCATAATTTTTGTATTCGTGTTTTTGTCTTTATATTTTTCTAATGTTGAATGTTATATTGCATTCAAGTAGGGATCATGGTGTTAATTTTTCAAGAATTCATGGATTATTGTAATCCTTTTGCAAAATATTCACTTCTTGAATAAATCCAGACTGTGTCGATAAATTTCTGATGTGTTGGTGTGGATTCATGTGGCACACGTATTAAGTTCTCAAGAAATGAAAGAGCCTTTTTAAATTTAATATAAAAAGCAATATTTTCTGTAATTTGCATGACTGTTATTGGTGTTGATTTTACATTCCCAGTGATTACTTGAGCCATTCAGAGCAGAAGTGGTGTAAGTCAAAATTAGGTAATGAGGTTTAAAGTAAATATTCTGTAAAATACAGCACAAAGTAGCAATTAATATATCCCTCGTGCTATTCACTGTCTACTAATAGTTTAAATAAATTTAATATTAACTGCTACTTTGCGCTATATTTTACAGAATGTTTACCTTAACTCTCACTTACCCATTTTTAACTTACGCCACTTCTGCTCTGAAAAATAAAATTAGGCCTACATTTTCTGAGTTAATTGAAGTTAACATTTTTCAACAAAATTGTGTGTTCATTTATTTGTTCTCATCTACGTCATATTAACAGTAAGTGCATGTAAGTTACGTATTATATAGGTAGGATAAGTTAAATTAAGCTTATGTGTGAAAACTGGAAATGTAATGTAAAATGCGGTAAACTTGCCATAAAAATTTAAACCATAATATCAGCACTATTTGTGACTCAAATAATAGAGGAAATACCGGTTGTTAAAAATGGAAAAATAATGAACTTCATAAGTCAATGTCTATCATATTAAGGTTTAAATCCTCCTCTTTTTTTATTTTCAACTTTACCTCAGCGCTCGAGTTTACCCCAATTTTCGGTATGGAAAATAGTTAATTTCAGGAAATAGGGAGAGGAGTTCACAACGAGATGTACCCTACGAGATATGCCCTACTATTTTGAAGCTACTAATTTTGACTTTTCTCACAGGAAAATCATATAGAGTTCCAATGATTCATAAATATATTTAGGAATGAATTGAATTAACCGTCCACGTACGAACAATTATATTATTTCAAACCATGATACGTAATCAGGGCAATGATTCAGTTGTAAGGAGCAGAAAGAATTACATTTAATCCTAGCTTCTGAAACTTGTAGATTAACTGCATGTGATATTCTTTTAGGATTCTGAAGTAAAATTAATAAGGACCATATACACTTACTGTATAGCATAAAAATACAAAATAAATTACGCAAAAACCCGTTTTCTGATGTGTTATCATATGCCGTGTGCACACTTTTAACTTGCCTGCCGCTAGAGGGCTACTGTCGCGCCAGCTGTCAAATGTTGGCATATTTTATATGTATGAGTTGCGCGACTGTATGTATTAGACTGTGGTTTTGTAATAACTCTCTCACGCTTATATTATGTTCCTTGGTAGTGCTATAATCTTTGGAGAGCAATTTTGACTTTTACATTTGGCCATATTACAGTCAGTTATCTTCCAAGAGACAGTGATACAATTGCGCGAAAAATTAATGTCGAAAAACTTTGTTTTTCTACGAATCGTTCTGTTAACTATTTGAAGACAAGATAATTTTTTGTAAGGTATCTGAATAAACCCTGAAAGTGTCAGAAATATGTGTTATGTAATTGCTTGTGTATAATTAATTCTTTAAACGTTAGTCATTTTTTAGGTTATGAGTTGTGAATAGGATCACACAATGCCACGTGTATACAAACGTGATCCTAATGCCAAATGGTATTCGCCAGTAAGTCGAGACATTATTGATAAGGCTAAGGAAGCTGTTCATAAAGGATTATCCATTAGGTCAGCATCTAAGCAGTTTGCAATTCCCTATACAGTATTGCAAAGACATTTGAAGAATGCCAACGTGAAAAATCGTGGAGGACAAACTGCCTTATCTGAAGATGAAGAAGCATTGTTAGTGGAAAAATTAGTATTGTGTGCTGAATGGGACTATCCGATTGACAGTTTTGATTTGCGTCTTTTAGTGAAAGGTTTTCTAGATAGACGAGGAAAAGTAGTTAAGAAATTTAATAACAATTTGCCTGAAAGGGATTTTGCAGAGCTATTCCTAAAGCGATGTAAGGACCAACTGTCAGTAAGAATGTGTCAAAATATAAAACGTTCCAGAGCTGGAGTAACAACATCAGCTGTAAATGAATATTTTGATAATCTTGAAAATACATTAGCTGGAGTACCACCGGAGAACATCATTAATTTCGACGAAACAAATTTGCAAGATGATCCCGGAAAGAAAAAGGTAATGTCAAAGAGAGGTGTCAAATATCCTGAATGTGTGATGAACCACTCCAAATCTTCTACATCAGTTATGTTTGCTGCTTCAGGTAGCGGTGTGTTACTTCCATGCTTTGTAGTGTATCGGTCCAACCATTTATATGCATCATGGACTGAGGGTGCTCCTAGAGGAACCCGATTTAACCGCACAAAGAGTGGTTGGTTTGACAGCTGTTGTTTTGATGATTGGATTCGGACTATTGTTATACCATATTTAAAACCATTGGAAGGTAAGAAGTATATCATAGGCAATAATCTTTCATCCCACCTCTCTGTGGAATCCATAAAAGCTTGCCAAGATCACCAGATATCATGTGTGTTTCTGCCAAGCAACAATACACATTTGACTCAACTGTTGGATGTGGCATTTTTCCGCCCCTTAAAAGTAGCCTGGAGAAGCATACTTTTGGAATGGAAGAGAGGTCCGGGTTTATATGACTATAGGATATCGTTATTGTTTTTATGAGAATATATGTTGGCTAGATTGGAGAATGGAGTGATGTCATATTATGACGTCACATCATGGATGGCGGTGGTTAGTTTGGTACATATGTAAATTTTGTTGGTGGTTGGTATTGATGAGGTTTGAATGGCGTACCGGTAAAGGATGTGTTTGGATGGTGAGTAAATCATTCTTTTATTTGTTTAATTCATGAGTCGTTGTTAGTAAATCATTGTATTATTTGTTTCATTTGTGAGTAGTTGTGCTTCTGGTTATTTGTTTGGGAATGGAGTGTGTTGCTGGGCCAAGTGGTGTGAAGCAAAGGATCGAACATTGTATCTCTGATTCATGTTTGGAGGAAGAATGTAAATGTGGTGATTGTGTTGTGAGTGCATTTTTGAGAGATGTGAGTGTTTTGTATGTTCCAGAGAATAAGGATGTGAGTGTTTTTTTTTATTTTGGAGTGATTTTTATTTCGTTTTTGTTGTAATTATTTGTTGTTATTACCCTTATTGTTTTTGTAGAGGTTACTTTTTTTCGCGAAGGAGATCGTTTTATTTGTGTTTTGTAATGATGGGTATTCTTTTGTTAGGGTAGTAATTACGCATCAAGGATAGTGTTTATTTTATTTATTGAAGAAATAGGTTTTTATTTTTTTTGGTTTTGTATATTTGAGTCTGTTTGTGGATCTGTTCGTTGTTTCTTTTTATTTTATTTAATTTGGGGTTCAAAGTTGTAAGAGCACTATGGTAAGAACTGGTATTTTGTAATTGATTTGAAGGTCAGTTTATTTAAATTCGATGTTTTTATTATGTTATTGCGTTGTATTTGTATTATTTGTGTGAAAGCCGAGGTATGTGAGAAGGTTAGTGGGTTAGTTGAGGTGATATTTGAGTGACATGAGATGAACATATGTTTTGAAATTGTTTCGCTGATATCCTATTTTGGATAAGTGCGGGTGGGTTATATTCCAGAATGGGATGTTGTGAAATTGATTTGGTGATATCGTATTTTGGATAAGAGCCGATGGGTTATATTCCAGAATGGGATGTTGTGATATTGTTCTGCTGATGTCCTATTTTGGATGAGAGCAGATGGGCTCTGTTCCAGAATGGGATATCGTGAATTGTTTTGGTGATATCATATTTTGGATAAGAGCGGATGGGTTATATTTCAGAATGGGTTATCGTGAATTGTTTTGGTGATATCGTATTTTGTATAAGAGCGGATGGGTTATATTCCAGAATGGGATATCGTGAATTGTTTTGGTGATATCGTATTTTGGATAAGAGTGGTTGGGTTATATTGCAGAATGGGATATCGTGAATTGTTTTGGTGATATCGTATTTTGGATAAGAGCGGATGGGTTATATTCCAGAATGGAATATCGTCAATTTGTTTTTTTAATTTTTTTAGATAGTTTTATTTATTGCTCGTTTTGATTTACGTCGGCCATGTTGTGACGTCACTGCCGCCATATTGTGACGTCATCTTTTGTCCAACTTGACGAAAATTAAGCGATATCCTATAGTAAAAGAATCCCGACAGGTCCTAGAAGAAAAGAAAGCTGTGTGCCAAAGGATGTTTTTCCAAGGCTATTAAAGAAACTTTTAGCCAAAATTGAATTGAATGGAAGTGTAAATATTAAGGCAGGATTTTTCAAAGCAGGAATAGTTTCACTAAACACAACAGGTGCTGAAGATGTTTCATCAAGAAAATTGATGTCAGCATGACAAAGAAAGCAATGAAAAAGAATTAGATGCCTCGTTCAGAGCTTTCCTGCTATAAATGAGGTACGAGACTCCTGCAATGCCATGGAGGAGAAGGAAGAAAATTTGACGTCATACAAGGAATGAGTGTAGAGGTGTAAGGTAGTGATGACATTAATGATGACGATTCTGGTGTTTCAAGAAGCGAACCTGAAGTGGATGTTGATACTCCTGATTCGGGCGAAGATGAAATTGCTTCAGATTCTAATGAAGAATGTGCCATTGTCAACTGCAATGGACAAATGTGGTACAGATATATTTTCAGTTAGGCCTCATGTAGAGGAAATAAAAGAAGCCAATTGGTTGGTCGTAGGATTCTCCACTACTGCTGATAATCCAACTGCTGCAGGGTCGAGTAAATTGCGCCATTTCATTGGGAAGGCTGTGGACATAAGTGTGAAATCAGGCAATAAAGTGTTTGAAGGGACTTTCCTGAGACCTAAAGTTACCAGGGATCATAATGGATTTATTAATGTTTTTCCTAATATGGCGGATGTATGCTCATTTTCATATGAGCAAGCTGTGAGGAAACTGACTCCTCCTGAAATATTCAGAAGAGGACAATTAAAGTTGCAAGTCAGAAGCACCTCGCTTCAATAAGTAATAATTCTGAACTGTATATATAGGTATATATATATATATATATATATATATATATTTTTTTTTGAAGTACCGAAGTTCATCATGTATATATAGGGCTATTTCTATTTGTTGCACGAGTTAGGTCTACAAGTTAATGCTTCCGCATATATCATTCCAATTAAATAAAATATTTTATATTTAGTTCCAATAACTGTACAGTACCTAATCCTATATGCCATTCATAACTGTAATTGTAGTTCAGATATGTTCTATTATTAATAAAATCTTTTTTTTAAGTTAATTAGTGATCCTATTCATCCCATTAGGAGTATGAATCATATACAGGTATAAATAAAATGACTGATCCTGTTCACCCTGCAATGGAGGTGAATAGGATCACTGAATAAAACAAATTTTTTACTACTAATATATGTGCAAAGACAAAAAATGAATACAGATCATAAAACTACATCCCAAGACCCACAATAACTGCTATTATTCATCAATTTAAGAAAGCATGTTTCGGAACAGCAACTCCATTTATACGAGGGTGAATCAAATTTAAACCGAAATTTGTATCTGGAGGCTTTGGTAGCGAACTGCAAAGGTTGCGGTTTGGAGGGGAAGTTGGTGGGGATGTGTGGAGTGGGGATCTTGATGTGTCGCACTCCGCAGAGCGGCCGCTTGCTTCAGAACGCCATGAGCGAGCAAGAGGTACACCCGTCTGTTGCGCAACGCATTATTATTAAGTCTTTTTGGCGAAAGAAGACACTAAACCTTCTGTAATTGTGAGAAGGCTCCATGCGCAGTTCGGGGAAGCAACCCTTTCGAAGATGCTGGTGTATGATTGGCACAAACAATTTTTAGCGGGCCGGGATTCAGTGGAAAATGAGCCCCACCAAAGATGGCAACGAACGTGGAACAAGCATCACTGCAGACAACATTCGTGCTGTACGGGACCTTATTGAGGAGGATGGGCGCGTAACAATTTCTGACATAGCTTCACACGTTGGAATAAGCTTCGGAAGTGTTCAAGCCATCATCAGTGATGAACTCAAATTCTGAAAATTGTCTGCCAGGTGGGTTCCTCGGCTCCTCAGCCAGGAACAAACAAATTCGCGCCAGGAAGTGTCGCAGAGGCATCTGAGTCGCTACGAGGAGGAAGGAGATGATTTTCTGAATCGCATTGTGACCTCTGATGAAACTTGGGTTCATCATTACACCCCAGAGTCGAAACGTTCCAGCATGTTGTGGCGAAAGCGAGGTGCGGCTGGACCAGTTAAGGCCAAAACACGCCTTCTGCTGGAAAGGTCCTTGCTACTATTTTTTGGGACTCTGAAGGAGTTTTTCTAGTGGATTTCCGCCGGAAACCAATCCGAAATGTGATTGTGCTGCATGATAATGCAAGGCCACACACTGCTCAGTTGACATAAGAAAAACTGAAGCAAATGCAT
>JAJSOF020000042.1:9283693-9298000 GCA_025594305.2 Periplaneta americana | reverse complement strand
AAATCTAATAACTCAATGAAAATCCTTCCTGCCAAGGTGACGGCTCGCCAGAGAGCCATTTGTCGCATGTGAATAGACGAAAAGCCACAGAACACAACTGGAATCCAACGATTGTGGAAAATACGGTTGCAGAAAGCACTGCTGCATTACATGCAATAATTGATTGGATTATAGCAAAGAAGGTAGTGATATGGAGTAAACTCAGGAAAGATCTACGACACTTATTTGTTTCTGTGTTAGTTCTATTTCATTTGACTAAATGAAAATTGTACTTACCTTAAAATGCATTACAGTGGGTGATCAAATTATTAGGGACACTTGGTAAAAGTAGAATTTCATCTTCAAATTCACATAAAACACAAGTAATTTGGATTATCTCAACTGGCAAAAGCTTTATTACTCTAAATAGTGTTTTATAAACAATATTATTACATATTTGATTGTGTAATAATGAATATGGAATGAAATAAACAAGAAAACTAATATTTTTGTCACACATCCCTTTGCAGAAATTACAGTTTTAACTGTCTTTGGCATACTAGAAACGCATTGGATACAATTGTTTTTAATTTCTTAGCCGTGATGCCACACATTGATAAGTTTTCTATTAAAGATTGTTTATTTGTAGTAATTTCTGAATGAACTTGCCTCTTCATTAGCTCCCAAATATTTTCAATCAATTAAGGTCCGGAGAGTTACCAGGCCAATCCAGAACCCTAATTTTGTTGTCAGACAGGAATTTGATCACCTTATTTGCCTTGTGACAGGGCGCGTGTGTTCTATGTGAATTTGAAGATGAAATTCTACTTTTACCAAGTGTCCCTAATAATTTAACCACCCACTGTATGCTTGAGATTATGTTCTGTTTAGTTAGTATGGCCAGAAAATATGCCATAGAGCAGCAACCATAGCTGATATTCGGTAACAAATAAACTGCGCAATTCTTGCGTTGATTTGCCGATTTGACATCCCACGTCAACCAGTAACACGCGAGTATCCCATTCTAGTTTTTTTATTTTTATACTAAAGTGCTTGCTTGATTCTAGAAATTTACACTAAGATATTCTTATGTATCAGATAATAATATGCCATTTCTGCAGTAAACTTAGCAGATATTCGACAACCAATAAACTGCGCAATTCTTGCGTTGATTTGCCATTTGTCATGCCACGTCAACCAGTAACACGCAAGTATCCCATTCTAGTTTTTTTTTTATATCAAAGTGCTTGGTTCTACAAATTTACACTAAGGTATTCTTATGTATCAGATAATAATATGCCATTTCTGCAGTAAACGTAGCTGATACTGGGAAACAAATAAATTGTCAATTTTGCGTTTATGTGGCGATAATACATGCCACGTCAAGCAGTAAGAAACCCGTATTCCACTCTAATATTTATATATTTTTTAACAAAGTTCTTATATGTTTTAAAAACTTACACTGAGGTATACATATTTATGAGATAATAATATGCTATACGAGCGGTAAACGTAGCTCATACTCGGCAAAAGTAAACTGCGCAATTTTTGTGTTTATATGGCGGTATGACATGCCACGTCAACCAGTAACACGACTTTCGTCTCTAGTTTTTAGTAGTAGTAATAGTAGAGTTTAAAAGGGCGCGTCAGCTAATATGGCTATTTGCGCCCTTATCTAAAATTCTTAATAAAGAAAAACATAAATAACATAACAATCAGAGTGCTAAACGAACTAAAATGTGTTGTCATGGTAAAACGAGGCGCATAAATGCAGTATAAACAAGGTGATTTGTACTGAATCATAAAAGTGAGCGGTTCTACGACCCTAGGTGGTATTCAAAACGAACAATTAGAATAATAAAACTAAGGCCACCAGAGATAAATTGTGTATCTCATTTCAAAAGCAATACATTTTTTATAAAATATTCCGAGGTATAAATTCCGAAATGTAAACGATGTAAAATCAAATATAAAACAACAAATGTAACCTCCAGAAGTAGAGGATCTGTTGGATAAGAAAAACGTGTCAATACGAAACTAAATCACCTTATTCAGTCTTGTATTCAATAAAAATCTCAGAACTGCATTTGTACAAATAAAATCATTTCCAATAGCGTCACGTAATGTCGGCCGAATTCCATAATGCCGGTGGACACGGTCATATTTTCTTCAATCCAATAAAAAATGTTCCACAGTAAGTGGAAGACAGCACATATCACACTCCGGCCGAGGCTCGCCGCGTAGGAGATGGCCATGTGTGAGATGACAGTGGCCAATAGTAGAATACAAATGATGGGAAGTGACTGGGTCCCATGGCTGCCATGGATCCTCATGTGATGTCATAGGTGAGCGTGGCAATTGATGTCAGAATTGGACTATCAAGTGACGTCACAAGTGGGCGTGGCCAATGTATGACGTTAGAAAGGGTTGTGCCTTAAAGTGGTACGGCAAAAAGGGTGTAACTTAAAGTCTAACGTCATAAAGGGGCATCTGAAAGTGCAAGGTTAAAATGTGACGTCATAAATTTGAAATGTATTGCAGGTATGTAATTGAGGTTGGAAAGGGGGGAGGGGATAATAATTTGAAATACGCAAGTTCATAGTGGCGTAACTTAAAGTGTGACATCATTAAGAGGCATCTAAGTGTGCAAGGTTAAAGTGTGACGTCATGCACAAGTCCATGTATGTAATTGAATTTGGGGCGTGACGTAATAATTTGTATTACACACGTTCATAGGGAATGACAGGCTCCCCAGTATGACGTCATGAAGGGGGTGTCGCTTAAAGTGTTACGTCATAAAGGGACGTAACTTATAGTATGACATCATAAAGGGGCATCTAAGAGTGCCAGGTTAATGTGTGATGTCATAAATTTGAAATGCACAAGTGCAGGTATGTAATTGAAGTTGAGCGTGACGTAATAATTTGAATTACACATGTTCATACAAGTTTGTATTGTTAATTGTAGGTGGGGGGTTGAAATACACAAGTTCAGACGTGTTTGTATATTTGAAATTGAGATGTGAATGTTAAAAAAGCCCACCTGCTCAATGATGATGTGACTGTCATGTAATGTAATTACAGGTGCATAATCGCTCTCTGCTATGTGTGCAAATATTATGCAAGCTTGCTAAATCACATCCAGCGATTGTTCGAAGACGCAATTACTGAGTAATAGTGTAATGGGAGAATTATTGTGGTGTAGAATAATTGACATTGAACAAGTTTAGACACTGGTTGGGATAAGAAGATGCATCAGGTGCAAATCCAGCGGAAGAATGATTAGTTAAAAAATACCATACTCAGACTTAAACTGAAATGTGATATGTGTATGTGAGGCATGCGAAAATACAGCAATAACAAGACATGTATGTTGTCTACCCCATGCTAGGATATAAGGAATTTCACTATGAATGCAACCTTATTCATAACAATGAATTTCAGGCAGCATTGTGACGCCTATCATATAGAGAGGTGTGTTAGTTGTCTCCATATAATAACATATGTGAACCCTAATCTGTGGGAACCAGCAGTAGCGATATATAAGTGCGCTGAGACGTGTCAAGTATATCTGACAACAATTCATCACGAAAATATAAGCACACTTAACTATTATTCATTTATATTATATATGTACTTTTGTTTTATTTCATATTTACTCTATATTTTATGGTTTTTCGAATGGTATATTTTATATTTTATTTTTGTTTGATTTTATGACTATTGAAAATATATTATGATTTATGTAGGGCTTAATTCATTTTAAAAACAAGTTCATGTACAGTAATAGTGTAATAGCAGCCATTGGATTAATATTTCTTTTGTTTTCATGTTTTTTTCGAATTACATATTTTGTATATTATTTTTGTTTTATTTTATATCTATTGAAATTACGGTATATTACGTTTTATGTTTGGCTTAATTCATTTTTAAAACACAATTTCATGTAAAATAATATTGTAATAGTAGCCATTGGTTCAACATTTCTTTTTTGTTAATTTAGATGATGCTGCAGCACCAGCTTCAGCCAGCACTTCATCGCGAAAATATAAGCACATTTAACTATATATACGGTATTTATATATTATTCTTGTTTTATTTTATATCTATTGAAATTATATTATTTTTATGTATGGCTTAATTCATTTAAAAAACACATGTTTATGTACAGTAATATTGCAATAGCAGCCATTGGATTAATATTTCTTTTCTTTTTTAATTTAGATGATGCAGCAACCACATGAGCCAGCACTTCATCATGAAAATGTAAGCACATTTAACTGTATATTTTTATTTAATATTTTCTATATTTGTTTTTTTTATGTTTTTTCGAATTGTATGTTTTGTATATTCTTTTGTTTAATTTTATATCTATTGCAATTATGTTACGTTTATGTATGGCTTAATTCATTTTGAAAACACAAGTTCATGTACATTAATAGCGTAATAGGAGCCATTGGATTAATATTTCTTTTATTTTAATTTAGATGATGTTGCAGCAACCACATGAGCCAGCACTTCATCACGAAAATGTAAGCACATTTAACTATATATTTTTATTTCATGTTTACTATATATACTTTTTATGTTTGTTTTCGAATGTTATATTTGATATATTATGTTTGTTTTATTTTATATCTATTCAAATTATATTATGTTTATGTATGGCTTATTTCATTTTTCAACACAAGTTCATGTTCAGTAATAGTTAATAGTGTAATAGGAGCCATAGGATTAATATTTCTTTTGTTTTTATGTTTTTTTTTTTGTGGGATATGTTTTATATATTACTTTTGTTTTATTTTATATGTATTCAAATTATGGTATATTATGTTTTATATATGGTTTAATTCATTTTTAAAACGCAAGTTCATGTCCAATAATATTGTAATAGCAGCCATTGGATTAATATTTCTTTTTTGTTAATTTAGATTGTGTTGCAGCAACCGCTTGACCCAGCAATTCATCGCGAAAATGTAAGCACATTCAACTGTGATGCCCAGCTTGCTTAGCTTAAACATCCTATATAGCTTGACGTAATAGTTAACCTTGTTGTACTATTGCACCAGCAAGGATGAGATGACCACCAAAATATGTGAAGTAACCTTGTTGTGCCATTGCTCTATCAAGGCTTAGATGATCATTGCCAATGTCACGTCAGGTGCTAAATCACTATGAATATTTCATTGTTTGTTATGAAAATGAGGACCAGACAATGTTTGACTTTAGTATTTGATTACCAAAACCCTATGTGTAAAGCAGAAATGTTAACATAATGTATTATAACTGTCACAGGACAAGGTACGACAATCTGTCTATGACAAGATGGGAAATGATGGATATTTCTGTAATTCTAAATGACCACAGATCCCACAAGCTCATCATGTTTATCAGTATGTAACCTAACCTTATATGGATACACGTGTCGACTTTACGTGATTTTGCAAATTGTATGAACCAATTAGAAGCTGACTCCTCATTACAATTTGGGCAATGAGAGCCCTTTTTGGCGTCACCCTTTGTTTGAAATTCATATATAAGCAGTGGCTTGGGTTCAGTTCGACCATTCTGCTGAAGACGACGACTAGAAGCTTATCACTTGCATAGACGCCAGGAGTAGTTAGGCTGAGGCTATAGACGCCCAAGTTCTCCAACACTTTGTACCAAAGTGTAGATAACTTTATTTTTGAACTTAGAGAATTTTACTGATTTTGTTAGTAAGACTTGAATCAACTTCTACCTAGGGAAGATGACCAACTCAACAGTTGCAGTTCTTTCATGTAAGTGTAAAGCTGTGTGTTAACACATACTGCCTACACAATTGAGATTTAGTAAATAATATTTTACGCTCATTATTGCCGAACTTGTGAGAGGAATCAGTAACTTTTATTATTTGTATATAACTGCTATGATCAGTTTATTTTACTAACTATTCACTGATAATGTTTTATTTTATTACGATTACATTAAATATTTTATTATTCAGTTTGATTGTTACTGCATTGATCCTTGTGTCCACACTCCTCCTCTAAAAATCTGACTTTATTTTTCGCTCATTGAGGTCCTTAGCATTGGTACTAGGATTGATAGGCCTTCCACCCAGACTCCCTCCGGCCCGATCCTATCATCCCTACTATCTGACCCCCTGGGCACGACACAACTATATATTTTTATTTTTTATTTACTATATTTTTTCATGGTTTTTTTTAGAATGGTATATTTTATATATTATTTCTGTTTTATTTTATATCTATTGAAATTATATTATGTTTTATGTATGGCTTAATTTATTTTTAAAACACAAGTTCATGTACAGTAATATTGTAATAGCAGCCATTGGATTAATATTTCTTTTATTTTAATTTAAATGGTGTTGCAGCAACCACAAGAGCCAGCACTTCATCGTGAAAATGTAAGCACATTTAACTATATATTTTATTTCATATTTACTATATTTATTTATTTTCTTTCGATTGATATATTTTATATATTCTTTTTGTTTTATTTTTATATCTATAGAAATTATATTATCTTTTATGCATGGCTTAATTCGTTTTTAAATACAAGTTCATGTACAGTAATAGTGTAAGAGCAGCCATTGAAATTAATATCTCTTTTTTTTCAATTCAGATGATGTTACTGCAACCGCGTGAACCAGCAATTCATCGCGAAAATGTAAGCTCATTTAACTATATATTTTTATTTTATATGTTATTTTTGTTTTATTTTATATATATTGAAATTATATTATGTTTTATGTATGGCTTAATGCATTTTTAAACACAAGTTCATGTGCAGTACTATTGTAATAGCAACCATTGGATTAATATTTATTTTATTTTAATTTAGATGATACTGCAGCAACCGCGTGAGCCAGCAATTCGTCGTGAAAATGTAAGCACATTTAACTATATTCTTTTTTTCCATATTTTCTATATACGAGGGGGATCCAGGAAATAAAGACCGTTTTGTTGTAATAATTAAAAAAAATATATATATATATATATATATATATATATATATATATATATTTATTTGAAAAAACAAAGTCTGTTACATAACTGAAGTTTCCTTTACTTCTCTACATAATCACCACCTATATTTGAACATTTGTCGTATCTGTTCACTAGCTTTAGAATTCCCCTGTTATACTCCTCTGCCGCCAGTTCATTAAGCCAGGTGTTCACTGTCTTCTTCAACTCTTCATCACTTCCAAAACGCGTACCACCCAGAAAGTCTTTCAGCTTAGTGAAAAGGTGAAAATCGCTAGGAGCAAGGTCTGGACTATAGGGCGGATGATCAAAGATTTCCCAACCGAATTGATCCAGCAATTCTCGAGTTGAAGCAGCAGTGTGCGGGCGGGCACAGATTTTGAAGTAGCCAAGATGTTGCGACACAATTTCACCAAGCAAAGAACGAGAAATGTCAGGAAAGGCAATATGCTATTCGTCGAGTGATGTGCGCCTGTCTTGCAAGATTCTGTCGTTCACTTTAGTCTTCAGGTCTTCTGTGATGAGTGATGGGCGTCCGGGTCGAGTTTCATCGTGGACATTTGTTCGCCCATTGTTGAACATTTCGCACCATTTTCTCACATTTCTTTCATTCATTACAGTATCACCATACACTTCTTTCAATTGCCGGTAAATTTCTGCAGGTTTCAAATGTTGGGCATTCAAAAATCGAATCACACTCCTCACTTCACAGTCGGCGGGATTATCAATCACGTCGTTCATTTTTGAAGTAACACAAAATGCACAATGGCGACTTGTTGCAACCAGTACTCACAACATTATGAGAACACATGTTAAGGAAGCCAGTTGACCTTCAAACAAGGAAGGGGGAGTCAGCTGCGCGGCGGGTATGCGCGAACGGTCGTTATTTCCTGGATCCCCTCGTATATATATATATATATATATATATATATATATATATATATATATATTAGAATAGTATAGTTTATATATTATTTTGTTTTATTTTATATCTATTGAAATTATATTATGTTTTAGAATGGCTTAATTCATTTTTAAAACATGTGTTCATTACAGTACTATTGTAATAACAGCCACTGGATTAATATTCTTTTATTTTAATTTAGATGATGTTGCAGCAACCGCGTGAGCCAGCTGTTCATCACGAAAATGTAAGCACATTTAACTATATATTTTTATTTAATATTTACTATATATATTTTTTTGTTTTTTTTTCCTAATTGTATATTTTATATATTATTTTGTTTTATTTTATGTCTATTGAAATTATATATCATGTTTTATGTATGGCTGAATTAATTTTTAAACACAAGTTCATGTACAGTACTATTGTCATAGCAGCCATCGTATTAATATTTCTTTCATTTTAATATAGATGATGTTGCAGCAACTGCGTGAGCCAGCACTTCGTCGCGAAAATGTGCTTACATTTAAGTGTGCTTAAATGTGATAGGCTCATATCAGTAGATTTACTGGCATGTAAAAGAACTCCTGCTGGACAAAATTCCGGCACATCCGGCGACACTGGTATAACCTCTGCATTTGCGAGCGTCGTTAAATAAAACACAACATGTACGATCTGCACCCCAGCGAACCCCTGACAAATGGACGTAAAATGTTTAAGGATTTCTTGCAACGCCTTCTCAAATGACGTATATGCGCCTCCCCCGTTTATTTATAAATAAAGATAAGGCCCAAAATTCTCGCAGTGTCTGTACGCAGTTCAGGATGTGGATGTAGTCACGATGGTTGTAGAAGTGGACACACTGCGTCTTTTGAGTGGAGAATTTAAAGCCATTGCGAACAGACCACTCCGATAGCACGTTGATGACCAGTTGCAACTGTCGACCGATAGATGGAAGGTATCGGGAGCTGTAAAATAAACTGAAGTCATCAACGTACAACAGAGAAAAGATGCTCGGTCTCCCACACAGTGGGCAATGCCATTGATCGCAATGCAGAAAAGAAAAACTCTTAATAGAGACCCCTGCAGAACGCCGTTTTCTTGGACATGTTCGTTAGAAAGTGTGGTGCCTACTCGAACACGGAAATACCGCTCTGCCATGAACTTCGCAATAAACGTTGCTAGACTGCCACGAAGTCCCCAATCATGCAGGGTTTGCAGTATTTCATAGTGCCATGGGTATCGTAAGCCTTTTCTAGATCACAGAAGACCGCCACAAGATGCTCCTTCTTGAGAAAAGAGTCTCTAATGCCGGACTCAAGCCGAAATAGATGGTCTGTGGAGGATTTGTGCTTACGAGAACCACATTGGATATTAGATAATCGGTTTTCCGATCCGAGTACCCACATCATGTGTTTACTTATAATCTTTTCCATAACCATGCATACGCAGCTGGTGAGACATATTGGGCTATAACTGCCAGGTAATGAAGGATCCTTTCCTGCTTTCTGCACTGAGATTACAATGGCGGAACGCCACGCGGAGGGAAATACACCCTCAGTCCAGATTCTGTTATATATTGACAGAAGAGAAAATTTTCCAGCTGGCGGAAGATGGCGAACCATCTGGTTATGGATGTTATCAGGGACAGGGGAGGTTTCAGGGGTTGTGTCTAGTGCCGCCTTAAACTCTTTGGATGTGAACGGTGTATTGTAGTTTTCAGTGTCGTGAGATTTAAAATTTAGGTATCGTTTCGCTGTAGCATCTTTGATTTTCAGAAATTTCTGATATAATTATTTGAGCTGCTTATCTGTGAAAATGATCTAGCGAATAAAGACCGGAATTACAGAACTACGTTTCCCCATTATACGACGGACTTTGCCCCATACGGTATTAGGTGGGACGTTTTGTTATATCAGCGTCGCTGGTGTGCCGGACTTTTGTCCCGCAGGAGTTCTTTTACATGCCAGTAAATCTACTGACATGAGCCTGTTGCATTTAAGCACACTTAAATGTCATCGACCTAGGCCGGGATCAAAACCGCAACCTAGAGCATAGAAGGCCAGTGCTATACCAACTATGCTACCGAGGGAAACTGTGGATATGAATAAGGATAGTGTGTGGTACATCATGACAGAAACATGGACATTACAACGAAGCGAATAGAAGCATTTGAAATGTGGATATGGAGAAGGATGGAGTGTGTGAAATGGACAGAGTAAAAAACGAAGCTGTGTTAGAAAGACTGGATGAAGGAAGAATCATGCTGAAACTGATTAGAAAGAGGTATAAGAATTGGCTGGGTCACTGGTTCAGAAGAAACTATCTTGTGAAAGATGCACTGAAAGGAATGGTGAACGGGAGAAGAGTTCGGGCAGTAGAAGATATCAGATGATAGACGACATTAAGATATATGGGTCATATAGGAGACAAACAGGAAGGCAGACAATAGGAAAGACTGGAGAATGGTGAGTTTATAGTGAGAGACCTGCCCTTGGGCAGAACGCTATCAATGAATGAACACAGATGAAGGGGAATGAGATTTATTTATTTATATTTTTGTGAATCCATACACTTTCACCTACCATACCCAATGGAATGCACTGAAAATAAATACCGAACGATGTTTTTGTAACTGTACGTACAACTGCAGCAGAGACGGTCAGGGAGCTAGCAGTTGGCTACGAGGCAGTGAGAGAACACTAGGGGACCCAGCTGCCTAGATAAGTTGCGCGAACAGTACGCATTCGCATAGGGTAATGGTCGCTACCATGTAGGTCGTGAATCACAGACCATTAGAAATGCGTGGACAAAACTAGGCTACAAATGGGGATAACTAACATGGAGTATGTATCATAAGCCAAGGAGAGATGTGTTGCTTCTCCTGAGTTCAGAGTAATATGATTTACACGGGTACATACCTCTGCTATTTTATTTCCTCTGTCGTCATTGGAATTTGATTCCCAAGAGTGGTGCGATGCATTGAAATACCCCACTAAGACATATAGAGCAGGTACCTGTGAAAGAATATGTTGAATTTCAAGCGCTGTAAAAGGTATATCAGGGTGCAAATAAACAGACACTATTGAAAACTCTATTGTAGGGAAAGTTACTCTAGCAGCTATGCATTGATGAGGACTGTTAATGTTGAGAAAAGAGTAAAATATACTTTGGTGGAGTAGAAGGGCACAACCTCCATTGGCACGAATACCATCAAGCTCATCATACCGGTAAACACAATATCCCGAGATAATCAGGGAATGTTCAGGTAGCAGGTGTGTCTCCTGAAGACAGAATAGCGGGGTTCTCATGACAGACCATTCGAAATGCGTGGACAAAACTGGGCTACAAATGGAGATATCTGTCATGGAGTATGTAACATAAGCCAAGGAAAACTGTGTTGCTTCTCCTGAGTTCAGAGTAATGAGATTTAGGCGGATACATACCGCTGCTATTTTATTTCCTCTGTCATCATCGGAATTTGAGCCCCAAGAGTCGTGGGATGCATTGAAATGTCCCACTAATAAATAAGGAGCAGGCACCTGCGACAGGATATGTTCAATTTCATTCACTGTAAAAGGAGTTTCTGGGGGCTTGTAGAGACAGACTATTGAAAAATGAAAAATAAGTAAAGTTATTGTAGCACCTATGCATTGATGAGAAGTGTTAATGTTGATAACAGAGGAAAATATGCTTTGGCAGAGTAGGATCGCACATCCTCCATTGGCCCGAATACCAGCAAGATGATCGTACCAGTGAACACTGTATCCTGATATATTCAGGGAGTTTTCAGGTCGGAGGTGAGTCTCCTGTAGACATAAAATAGCAGGGTCCTCATGATAGATCAATTGTAGTTCCGTACATCTACTGCGAACACCGTTCACATTCCACTGTACAATATCAGTCATTAAGTGGAGCTAAATCATCATGGTGGCTTTACAGGTGACTTTTCTCTTCGTACCTTTTCTCTGATTTGCAGTCTTCGCCTGTGATTGAGATTTCTTAGTTACCGACTGTGGCGACTCACTTGCAGTTCGTCGCACTCCTGATCGTGACTTTGATGTAGCAAGGGATCTAGATCGTGTTCTCGATTTCTCTCTCCAATCAGGAGTGCGACATCGTGACGTTCTTTCAGGTTTAGAGTCTGTGCTTGCAGTCACAGTAATTCTCTTCTTTGGTGTATAGGGTTTGAAATCTAGGTCATATCTAACATCTGATACCTCAGTTTGAGTGCTAGTGTCCACATATTTCTGGGTTGTGATTTCAACTCGATTCCCAGGTATATAATCGAGAGGTGGCGTTTCTGTTGACACGTCAATACCCTCTGTTGCTTGTTGTAACAATGCGGCATACGATTTTTCCTTGTGTTTTTATCCGGATCAAAATAACGTTTATGTGCCTTGAAGAAAGTAATATTAACTCTGACTCGGAGGTCTTGTATTGTCTTCTCTACCTGATACTTCGGGCATTCCTTAGAATTTGCTGCTTGTCCCCTTTCACAATTCACACAGTGCGCGGTGTTGGGACATGAAGAGTCCCCGTGGTCACCACCGCCGCTTACTCAACAGCTGGTAGGCCTTGGACACGGACTGGTCTGCAAGCTCTAGTTGCATCATACATGCCGTCCAGAGCATCCGTATGAACCACTCCACGCGTGGTGTTCAGGAAGGAGTGCCGTTCAACCTTTATAGAATACGACCCCAGCAACTTAGCCTTCAACAGCGTCTCACTTTGTTTGGGAGATAACGTCTTGTCGAGGAGGCTACCGTTGCGGAGTCTAGTGGCATTCTTGACTTTTCCAACGAGTCCCTTACGTTCACGTCTCACGTAAAAGGGCCTAATGTTTTTCATTCTTTTTTCGGTGCCTGTTAAAGTAATACTTGATATCTTGGAGGCGGCATATACTGTATATTTTCAAAATCTCGGGAACCAGATCCATAGCGTTCTTCGTCGTGTGACTAGCAGTCAGTGTAAACTTTTTGGTTCTTCATTTCTTGGTTTTTATGAGGTGTAGGAGAAGAAGAGCGCGATGACATGTTGAACTGCTCCCCCCCCCCACGGAACCGTCGGCGTCAGCCTGCCACCGGGGGGGGGGGGCGGAAGAAAATGACACCTAAAATTTTTTCGCGGTCTTTGCCGGCTATGAGGACCACCCATAGCCCGATCTCAAGCAACCCACCTCACGCAAGTTACCCTTCAAAGTGGACATTACGCATCTAATAGAAAGTTTTAGACCAGACGCGTGTCGCAGTTTTATGCCCCTACCACGGGAATAACCGTCCGTGGCTCCCCACTCTACGCTGAATACAACCACCGGACTACTCGGCTAACTCTGACCTACCCATCAAAGCCGGAGCAATCCGAGACCGCACGCAGCTTCAGGGGATTTGTGGTTCATTACACTGCTACACCCATAAGTCAGCGGTAACACGTCGGGGCGATATATCCGCCGTGGCGAGCCCCCATTGGGACTCTACGTGAGTGTACTGACCTCTGGTCAGGGCTCGGCACCTAAACTTGCATATAGGGGCAGTATGAAGGGTCCACTATTGCTTTGTTGCTAGGCGCCCTGTCGGGCCGCACAATTTGGAAGTCGCGCTCGAAACTGTGGGGCAGGACCACGTAGATAGGAAAGATCCCCGCTGGTGAGACGGGAGTTATAAGCGTAGGAAACTTGTCCACACCTGTGGGTAACGGTTAGCACGTCTGGCCGCGAAACCAGGTGGCACGGGTTCGATTCCCAGTCAGGGCAAGTTACCAGGTGGAGGTTTTTCCGGGGTTTTTCTCTCAACCCAATATGAGCAAATGCTGGATAACTTTCGGTGCTGGACCCCGGAATCATTTCACCGGCATAATCACCGTCATCTCATTCAGACGCTAAATAACCTAAGCTGTTGATAAAGCGTCGTAAAATAACCTAGGAAACGTAACCTAATAATAAATATAAGAATTAGAAGGAAGAAGAATGAAGGTTCATCAGGCATCCTTAACAAATCCCGTCATGGTAAGAGGGGTGGCAAGAACTAAAAGTGGGGATGTAGAGGTGAAAATTGCTGTGATGATGTGGATGGCGTTCTGCATGCAATGCTAGCCGACGAGAGAAATACTGTATATCGATGGAAAAGACGAGAGAACGAAAGGGCTGGGTGGTGATAAGGCGATTAATGTTCGAAAGAAAAACACGAGAGCCACCATTGCATCCCCGGTCACCAGCAATGGAACCCACCTCGACCGGCGTAAATCGATGATCATGAATACATAAAGATGCAACTACACGGTTAAACATTTCTTTCAACTTTAAACGCAATGAATACAAGGTTGATATTTAATATTAATTAATATATTTACGCAGTGAAGACGACGTTGAAAACGGCGCGCATGTAGACACGAAATCTTCGTGCATCATAATTGAATGTACCTATTAATCTTGATT
>JAJSOF020000042.1:9264531-9283593 GCA_025594305.2 Periplaneta americana | reverse complement strand
TGGCATTGTTTTTACTACCTTTGTGACATGGTTAATAACCCTGTTAGATTTAACTAGTCCGCACTCTGTTTTTTGTTCTTTTTTTGTTTCTGCACTATAAAATACTGACACTGGCACTTTGACAAACACTGATTGCTATTTACACTATTTACCTGACACTTTCTCAACACTGACTTTACTATTTACAAAACTTATCTTACACTTTCACTAATACTGGCTTTACTATTTACAATATCTTAACACTGATTACGTTATCTATTTACAATGACCTTCCCTAGTTCTTTCCACAAAACTCTGTTCTTTGCTGTCCTCGACCATTGTTTCCCGCCTCTTTGGTAAACATGTCAGACCGCCTGAGCCGTGGTCTTCCCTGTCCTCTCTTTCGGATGTAGGGGTCCCACATCGTGACTGCATGGGTCCATCTTGTCTGATGTAGTCTCGCCACATGTCCCCCAGGTCCACTTCGTTGTCGTGGCTCGTTGTGCTCCGACAGTAGTGTTCGTCAGTCTTTGTAGTGTTTCATTTTGTCATTCTGTCTCGTAGCGTGGTGCCCAGTATTTTTCTTGCATCTTCCTTTGGCATGTTTCTATACTTGAGCGTTGTCTCTCGGACAATGTCCAAGTTTGCAGCCTATAGCAAAACTGGGAATATACATGTCTCTAGTACCCAGAGGCGGCTCCTCAGGGCAGGCAGGGTAGGCTAAGCCTACCTCAACACATTTAGAAAAATCTAAAAGTGGATATTTATTAACTACCCCGACACATTTGGAAAACCTTATATAATTATATACTCTTGTCTAGGTGCTTAGAAATTCTTCAATTAACTATGAATGGGATTTTTTAGGGTTAGTTGGACGTTGCTTACTACTGGCAGTTCGATTTATGCGACAAGAATACACTGGACAGATCACGATGCGTCAGAAGGTAGGCAGAAGCGAAGTTAGCCGACCTTCCACGTAACTTCAAAGCTGGCCCTGGAGTAAACATTAAAAGAGATCGCTATTCTAAATGCTTTCTTAGCGCAGCGTTCTATGCTTAAGCCAGCGCTAGAATTCTGCCTGCCCTAACGAGAACCCACGAGCATTATCGAACACCTACGATTTGCGAAATTTCTGTTTGAAAGTTTCACGAGTTGGAACGTAGATTGTTACGAGTAGTATAACAGTTTTAAACAGTGTGTTTTAAAAGATGTTTTTTTTACAGTGTATTTTAGAAAATGTGATTTTTGCAAGTACGTATATTTGATATATATTTGGTATATTTGGTGATTTATAGTTAATGTAAGTGATAACAATAATATTATATTATGACTGATATAATAAGCAAACTGTTACGTTGTCCGTTTTCGCGTCGTAATGACATTGAAAAGAAAGTATTTTGGACAATGGACGACCCACTCCTGCATTAAGCTCTATTGTTCATAAAGTCAGTGCTAAAGGTGCAAGAAAATTTAATCCTTCATGGTATGAAACACTATGAAATGGAAATATAAAAATTGGAGGTTTATCTTTCGAAAAGGTGGAAAAATTCAAATATCTTGGAGCAACAGTAACAAATATAAATGATACTCGGAGGAAATTAAACACAGAATAAATATGGGAAATGCCTGTTATTATTCGATTGAGAAGCTTTTGTCATCCAGTCTGCTGTCAAAAAATCTGAAAGTTAGAATTTATAAAACAGTTATATTACCGGTTGTTCTGTACCGGTTGTTCTGTATGGTTGTGAAACTTGGACTCTCACTTTGAGAGAGGAACATAGGTTAAGGTTGTTTGAGAATAAGGTTCTTAGGAAAATATTTGGGGCTAAGAGGGATGAAGTTACAGGAGAATGGAGAAAGTTACATAGCGCAGAACTGCACGCATTGTATTCTTCACCTGACATAATTAGGAACATTAAATCCAGACGTTTGAAATGGGCAGGGCAGTAGCACGTATGGGTGAATCCAGAAATGCATATAGTGTGTTAGTTGGGAGACCGGAGGAAAAAAGACATTTGGGGAGGTCCTTGAGACGTAGATGGAAGATAATATTAAAATGGATTTTAGGGAGGTGGGGATGATGATAGAGACTGATTAATCTTGCACAGCGTAGGGACCGATGGCGGGCTTACGTGAGGGCGGCAATGAACCTGCGGATTCTTTAAAGCCATTTGTAAGTAGTAAGTATGGTATAAGAAGAACACATAAATGGCTAACAGAAGTGAAGTTAAAGCTAAGCTGTAGGTGATCACGTTGTTATTGTAATCTAAGAAGGTACTTGGAATCAGATCATGTTGTAACTCGGTAGTCTAAAGAGACTTGAAAAGAATTTGAATTCAATTTCGGAAATGTTGTCTGAACAACAAGGGTTGCAAGACAACAGTATATAACAATAAACTAGAAAAAAACCGACAAATTATGAGACGGCTCATTGATGTAACAATTATTGTAGAGTTAAGATTTTCAGGGTTCATGATGACAGGCTATCATTGAATCGCCCAGGTATTACATAAAAATGTTCTGTAAATTTTGCCTACCCTGGACATTTGACTACGAGCCGCCACTGCTAGTACCTTGAACTTGAGATTGCGGTTGATTGTCTTATCCGTCCATATGAACTCAGGCTCCAGAATGCCTTCATGCCAATGAAATTCTTCTATTGATCTCTTTGTGGTTTCTACAAACTTATATAAACTACACAAATATAATAACAAGAAAATTATAGACGTGTTTCGGCTTGAATTGATGTTTCAGTCCAGTAAATGGGAACTAAGAATGGTTGCATTGACACGTTTTCAATGCCATCTATGTGTGAGGTCACTTGAGCACTGCCTAGAGTGCACCTCTTAGGCCTGCTACTGAATAGAGGTGGGAAAGTTGTTTTTCTCGTAACAGTTTCAACTGTTCCAGTTCCTTGAAAATACAAGGTTCAAATAAAGTTCAGAGAATAACAGTACCATATGTAACGTGTGTAACTACAAGGTATCCCCTGGAACCGCACGGTTGACTATATCTGATGGAACGGTTAGTATTTTGGAACCAGGTACGTAGTACTGGTATGTAATGTAACAGTGATATCACAGTCTAATATATATACAGTCGCGAAGCTTGGGATGATTTTGCATTTCTCGCAATAGATTTGCTGGCCGCTTGGAGCGCTGTGAGACCTAGGAACAATAGACTGTGCCATTGCCATCGTGTGATCTAATACAGGTCATGGCAGACCATGTGACTCCCTTAACCCGATCACGAAGGGCGGCTGTTCAATATACTAATGGATTGGAATGCATAAAAGAGTAACGTATATTTATTTCAAATGTAGTATAATTGCATTAATAAAATTTAAAACTGATTATGAAACATTTCAGACGCCATTCCTTGAAGTTAAGATGTAACATTATTTTTGGTGCGAAAATTACGTTGTTCATTATGTGTAATTCTTTGCATTTGGCTGGGTCTATATGACTATAGGGTATCGGTAGTGTGTTTATGAGAATATATGTTGGCTAGATTGGAAAATGGGGTGATGTCATCATGTGGTCGACGTATGTGAGAAGGTTGATGGGTTAGTTGATGTGATATCTCAGTATTAGGTTTTATGTACTCGTTGCAGGGCCTTCTGCTTTAGATTTACAAGCCCGGGGTATACGTAAACAACACTGTAATTTGTCACCCGGAAGCTGATCGTACAGTACACGTGTTTGTGCTAAATACTCCGATTTCAATGTAAATTAATGTTACAATATAAGTATTATTATCGATGGAATTATGTTTGCGGTCGTACCAAACATTAATGGTGTTGATGTATTATAAACTGAATGCGTGTTGGTGATAAAAACAAGACAATAAATGAAAATAAAATGGTTTTGCAGTCTTTGGGAATTTTACAGTTATGGATGACAAATAGTGGCTATTTCTACTAAATATTAAATGATTATATAACCCGACATTTTTATATTCTTATTTGTGGTTTTGTGCCTTGTATCAGAATTTCTAGTCAAATTGTTGTAGGTCTCGCCTGCTATATCAATAAAGTTACGCCGTTGGTTTTCAAAGTCATTGTAAACAGCTGTTTTGTGATCCCATAAATATTGTAGTTTTGTTGAAGATTCGGAATGCCTGCTATACGTCAGAACTATCTATAATTATTTGTGATGTATATAATCACTTGTTGGTTTGGTCAATGTGCTTGTGCCCCTAGAGACATAGGCCAATTTTATATTTAGTAGTCAGGTTAGGTTTGGTTGTTTAGGTTTTTGTTGCAAGCCTACCTTCATATGTTATTATAACAACATTGGCATTGATAAAAGTGAAATATTCTTTCAGTGGGCGATGGATACTACATTCACCCACTTGGTATTTACAGGATTTAAAGTCCACTGGTTTACGCTAATTGATGCATACATGTACTTAATAGATAATGTTGCGTTTTGTTACGTATTATCTTGAAGGATGTGTTTTTCATTTTTCATAGATTGTTTTACTTGGCTTAACTGTATTTTACATCCTCATACTTTTTTATTATAATAGGAATGTCAATAGTTTCTTCTCATTTTACATTTTATTTTAGGCCTATTTGCATAATTCACATTCTTAGCTTGTTTCTGTAAATTACTTATTTATTTAAGTATATTTTAAAAAGTTTATAACAAATAATTTAGGATAACAGTATTGTTATGGTGACTAGCCCAGAGTTCAAACTAAAACTGGCTTCCTTGACATCTGAAATATTTATAGAAAAGCACGACATAATCACATGAAATTAAATCATATGATATCCTCCTTTCATGTCCCAGAGGTGAAACAGCATTAAGCGGCAAAACATTGTCAATTTACTAGCCACATAATACATTTGAGTTGGAATAAGTATGTGCAGAAAGTACTTCATTATTTATTTATTTTGGTGATAACATTTCTTTAAGTATTTATTTATTTCCTTATTACCATCTAAAAAACAAAGTATGTTTTTTTTAATTATAAGTGTAGTTGCTACGACACATAGGCACACAGCACTTTCTAGGCATCTGAAATATTTGTAGAAAACACGATAGATAATCGCAGAAGATAATATTAAATATATATCCTAAACCTTTCGCAGATGAAACACCAAAGTGCCAAAACATTGTCAATTTGCTAGCACAAATTTGTTAACTGAATAGAACTTAGAATATTCATGGAACACGTCTTTATTGCATTATTGATTTTATTATTTTCAGTGCAAGGAATATCTTATTTATTTACCTTCGTACTATCAATAAAAACATGTTTTTTTGTAATTATTTTAAGTGGCAACCTTTGTATGTATAAGTAGCCTACTTACGCCGTATTTGAAGTATAGCTAATTGATTGCAATAAAACACTATTTTCGAACCCGTAATAATTTACATCACTCTCTGAATCTTGATCTTACCTTTGTGCATGGTAATATTGAAAATATCACATTACGTATAACGAAAGCAATGCGGCAAACTACAATATCACTCTAAAATCTCCGCCTCACTCTCGTTGCCAAACTACCATGCCCGAAACACTTAACTAAAGAAAGGCTCTGACTCGTTGTTGGTTTCAAAGAGTTTATCAATACTAGAACCCACCCGTGTGGTGGCAGGCAAGAAAGTCACAAATTGAATCATTTAGCATCCGCCATTGACTTGGAGTGTATTGCGGCGAGAGATATTCGGAAACAGTACCACAATACATTGATGTAGCTTGGTGTGACACTGTTTTAAACATCTTTTACAAAGGATGAGTCGTGAAAAAATAAACATGAATGGCAGAGGAGCACTATATTTATTGAGTGTTATAATGATTCCATCTTTAGCGATATTCTAAAAAATAATTAAATCACCCCATATACACTCAGTACAGTATGTGAAATATTGAACAATGGCAATGTCAACATTAATTTTCAGTATTACTAGTATTGTTTTAAGGACATAATAATGGATATTTACTTGTAATATTTAAAATGGTCTATATTTCAGTCCCTTTCATGCAAAGGAAGGAAGTATATGGGGATAAGAAAATGTTAGTGGTGAAATATGAGTTCATAAGAATTCTGAAACTGATTTAAAATATAATGAGAATAATTTTATCACAGAACAATCTATTCATTGTCCAGTTGTTACCACAAGTTAGAGTCAGTACAGACTTTTTAATACAATTAGTAGCGGTAATAGTGGAAGCTGGAGTAGTGGTAATAGTAGGCTAGTAGTGAGTAGTAATAATAGGTCTAGTAGTTGCACGGTAATAATGGCCTAGTAGTATTAGTAATGATAGGCTAGTAATAGTGGTATAGGCCTGACAAGTAGTAACTGTAATAGGAGGCCCTAGTTTGGTATTAGTAGGCTAGTAGTAGTGATGGTAATAGGCGCGTAGTAAGTGTTAAGTGGTAGTGACCTAGTAGTATTGGTAATAAATAAGACCTAGCTAGGTCATCAGCTATTTTCACTAATTTCTTTGGATTTAATACAACCAAAAACTAGAAGTAAACACATACTGTACAAAAACAAACTTACAATTAATTCATTTATTTGAAATAAAACAGTTTTAGACAGATATAGTCTGGGATTTTCTTATGCACTCTGATTACAATCCCTGTAATGTGATGGCATAACCATACATACATTGTTGAAATCAACCTTATAAACCTGATTAATGTGTTTCTGGAAAAACTTTATCCAAGAAATATTCCGACATTCTGTAAAACACATTCAAAGGAGGAGCTGCATTTGGAACATTCTTTAAAATGTTAAGATATAGATAGTTTCTGAGCATCTCTAGCCATATATTCGAACAATTACTTGCGGCCCAGTGTTTCACCATTTTCTTACATGTTTCCCTTCAAGTGTACTTATATTTATTCGTACTTTCCTCAATAAGCATGAACTATGCCTCTGGCAAGCTTCCACTCCCTTTAATGGCGGCCGAACAGCGGTTCAATTTGTACGCGAAACTAGCGCCGTTGGTGTCTCTAGTTTATATTACAAACTCTTAAAGTGTTTACGTCGGCCATGTTGTGACGTCAGTGTTCTGACATCGTTTGTCAAACTTGACGAAAATTAAGCGATATCCTATAATAAAAGAATCCCTTTATTTCGACTAAATATTGCGAAATTCTTGTACATTCATTTATGCACGATTCAATAATTTTCATTTGCACCGCACGCATATTTAGATATGCTGAAATTATAGGTTATGTTTACTGTACCAGTTACCCCTTTGTCTAATTTTAGTGGTCTCCAATGCCCTGCCATTACATATGTACCGGTATATTATGTCTTATGAAAATTATAGGTTATGTTTATTATATTTAAGTTATATTCCTCTATTCGCAAGTATACATTATAATTAAACATACTGTCATGTATAATACCCCTCACATTCAATTTGTCTGTACTTTAATACTACAATTGAGACTGAATTACTGTATTTATCTATAACCTAAAAGACGAAGTAACACAATCGTATGTACACTAATTTCATAGGAGTGGTATAGTAAATTTTCTGTCTACAATTAAGGAGGGTGAATGTGCTAAATTAAAAACACAATGTAAAGATTTTTTTTATTAAACCTCAAAATAGCTTCAATTCTTAACTTAAAATGTTGATGCGAACAGATTATGTTAACATGTAAAATTCTCTTCACATTAAAATAACACAGTTTTATAATTATTTCTGCAACATATTATGCAGCAAGAATTATACGAAACTTATGGACACATTACACTAAATAAAACTTAGCAATGATGCGTAATAAAGTTATAATATAATATAATATAATATAATATAATATAATATAACATAATATAATATAATATAATATAATATAATATAATATAATATAATATAATATAATATTTCATTGAGCTCCATGCACTGAAATAGAAAACTCGAACATACATTACGGCAGTCCAGATCGAAAAGGCATTGACTGTGCCGTATTTCGCATTGTTATGTAAAGTTGTGTAAACTGTGAAATGTTCATTATCCGTTGTAATAACTGTAAATGGCTAAAATACATTTGAATAATAATATGAGGCAAGGAGACGTTTGTTGCACTATAAATTCTAAGAAAAAGAGGTCAGAGTTATCCTTCTTCCGAAAGATCCAGGAAGGTGAGTTTATAAAATATAATATATGCTTTATGAAAATAATAGGCTATATGAACCTTATGTATTTCGTATTTCAATAGTGGAAGGAAGGTGTTAATTTTTTCAAAAGAAGGTGAAAACGTAATACGGCGAACGCCAGTATGGGGAAGTTATCCCCACCCGCGCCGCTCGGCACCTCGCTCGCCTGCTCTCTCCCTCTCTACTATCTGTCTACCGCCTCGCCTCGCACGTATTTCTGTACTAACAAAATTAGGGGCATTAGGTCGATGAAACGCATTCACTGCCTAACACAATAGTCACCAGAATTTGCAACTTCACTCCCCTGCCCAAAATAATGCCAATGCACACCATCAGTAGCATCGCTTTTCGGCGCTAGTTTCATAATTTTCCCACAGGTTGGACACTGGTAATGACTAGCAAGTAGTCCATGCTCCTCACAGTACCTTACCGTATCCGCCTTCAAATTCTCCCTGCACAATTTGAGGAAGAAGTACACGTCTTCGGTACGGCTCATCACTACACGTGGTTACGTCTGTACACGAAGCTAGACACGGACATAATGAAGCTCCACCAGCGTGCTTTAACACTTAAGCCATCCCCGCAGTCAACCCCTACCAAGCTACATTCACAAGCCCGCCACTTTCTACCCACGCTATTCGGTCATTGTCCCCCGCGCCATTCCATCATTGTCTTCCGTTATGAATCCTTGCAACAATCCTTGGGCGATACTGCAAGATGTTATAGGCCCTGGCCGAAATGGATACGGAAGTTATTTCGGACGAAAAACTTGGATCATAAGCAAAGGTTCAAACTTGCCCTTTTCGCTTTCGCAAATGGCACTTCACTTCCCCTATTACTCCAAACTCTCAGATTCACTAAAGCATTACAACCGAAACACGAGAGGCATTACATTTCCCTCTACGCGAGACTGGAAACTGATGCGGAATTCAGATCTCGCTATTAAACTTTCGACTTGATTTTGCGTAGAGTCGTAAGTTTGAGAGATGAAGTTTAGGAGTACATCATGCTCCAACACCAAAAGTGCCCTTTTCAGGGCAAAAAAATACGACACACATTGCATTTCTGCAATACGTTATGGCAGGTCCCTTAAACATAAATAGATTCATTTTCCCTTCTACCCCCATCTCGCCTCGGTAGCCGAGAGGTCTAAAGCGTAACCAAAAAGCGTGCGTGCGTTTAGCGTTTAGTTACGAACTTACTCGGATCGACTCTTACCCTCTGCGAATTCATAATAAAAAAAAGAGAGGAGGGGGGGCAGACAGGACGAAGTTCCTCTTTTGCTTCGTAGATGTCGCATTTACTCTTTTTGTTCCACTTTCCTCCACTAGATGTCACCCCCACCTGAAACCCCTATTTCCACTCTTTTCCGCTAGAGTGTGTGGTGAGCTTGTAGAGGAAAAGTGGAAGGGGGTCGTGGGCGGAGCTTAGCGTTCGCCGTAATACGATTTCACCCAAAAGAACACGATATCGAAAGTACGATACATTTTATCGTCTGCTGGGGAAAGAGTCTGTGATGAGGCGATAGTAGCGATCCAGGTGGCTAGCAACTATCTATGGATGCATATTTCAACTGTCTATGTTTGCATATTTAGTAAATATTGAGCTTCGTGACTGTATATACTAGACTGTGGTGGTATTTTGAAACATGCACGTACGACTAGTAATATAACAGTGGTATTTAGGACGCTAAATGATCACATACTTCCCTGTATACCATGTGATGCAGTATGATGTCATAGTGAGTCGAGATGTGAATTCGTGGAAAAGAAATGTTTTCTAATGCCAGATTGATTTCGTAGATCAGGTTTGTTCGAAGCAAATGTAATGCAATTTTAAATTATTTGTAAATTTTATTGGTCACGAAATCGAAGTGGATCCTAATGATAAATAAAACCTAACCTATTCTTTCTTTTCTGCTCAGCTCAAGTTTACGATAGTGTTCAGTTTTCCCAAAAATTAGTAAAGAAAAGCTATAATCATTTCGATCGTGCCAAAATTCATATTATTACCGTCATGAAGAGTAATAATCTCATTGGTAATGAAATACGAAAATTTACCGTTATATTTTTGTAAATAAAAAAACTTCGACAATAGTCATGTTTCAACAGAATTTAGTTTAATTTCAAGAATTGGTAATGAAACTAAAATTGTAAAATATTTGTAAATAAAACATAACCTAGGCCTATATATTTTCACCTCCCTTAATAAAATTCACAATGTAGTTACTGTACTCTAATACAGGCATTATGCTTATAATTGTTTGATAGATACTCAGTATCATTAGTTTCAAGATAAAGTGTACAATTTTTAATGAGGCTCTTCATATCTTTACTATTTATCCTTCATTTTAGATTCCAAGATTTCTTTCAGTGCGACGAACCCTGGCCAGGTCGATGGCATTTAAGTGTGCTTAAATGTGACAGGCTCATGTCAGTAGATTTACTGGCAGGTAAAAGAACTCCTGTGGGACAAAATTCCGACACATCCGGCGACGCTGATATAACCTCTGCAGTTGCGAGCGTCGTTAAACAAAACATAACATTAATATTCCCAATTCTGCTTTCAAACAGTGGCGCCAACTTATATGAGCCCGTGGGTTCCGAGCCCACCCAATAATTTATTGTGTTATCATTATACGTACGACATTGATTTAACTTATGCCTCAAATGATTGAGCCCACCCAGTGTTTTCTAAAAGTCAGCGCCACTGCTTTCAGTACTGCCAAACATGTTCTGTTCTGTGAAACAGGCGTTGTCATAATAAGTTCCAAAGTGAAACGAGTATTTTGTAGCAGCAAGTATTTCGTAGTAGCGTTATTTTGGAACGTAGTATTCCAAGGTGCTGTTACGTTTTGGAACAGTTACTTTATTTTTTCCCCACCTCTACTACTGAATAGTCCTCTTTTACTGAACTTGTATCAGCATCTTACATTCTGTAGATATGTCAACACTTGAATATCTATTACAGTCGCGATGGATGTAATCAAGAAGGAACCTGAGATTGACCCTTTGGCTATACAATGGTGTGGTGAGACTGATACAGCTGAGAAGAAGCATTTGTCAGAGGTAAATTGAGAGTCGCTGGTTGTAATTTATATGTGCGATGTGTTGAACATTATAGAATATGACAAAGTTTTATGAAAATATCTCCCAGTTTATAATAAACTTTCAGTATAGCCTAAGAAATTTTAAATCTAGAGTTGTTTGTGATGTTTGCCTTCAAGTCTTATATTACATGTTTCTTCTATACTCTTTAGTAGTACTTCAAGAGCTAATTTATTATTTATTAATTAATTTATTTGGTTATTTTACGACGCTCAGGTTGTTTAGCGTCTGAATGAAATGAAAGTGATAATGCCGGTGAAATGGGTTCGGGGTCCAGCACCAAAAGTTACCCAGAATTTGCTCGTATGAGTTGAAGGAAAACCTCGGAAAAACTTCAACCAGGTAACTTGCCCCGACCGGGATTCGAACCCGGGCCACCTGGTTTCGTGGTCAGACTCGCTAACTGTTACTCCACAGGTGTGGACTTCAAGAGCTAATAATAGACGCTGTTGAGGAATAAATAGTATGACATTTGAACTCTGTTTGGCAAGCATTTGATTTTTTTTGAGTGGATGATTGAAGGGAGAAAATCCAAAATAGAGAATTGGACTTGAAATAATGGTCAGAATTGGAAAAATGAAGTAACGACTAAGGGAGAGATCGTTAGTGAATAAAAACAATCGTAATAACTTTGATATAATCGGTGCTACAGAAATTTTATATAATTTGCAATTAGGTATTTGTTTTTTCTTGCATCTGTAAGGGATTAAAAAAATAATACCATGTTATCATTGATTCTGTGTGAAATTTTCCTATTTCATTTATTTAATGGAGAGGTAATTGACAAATGTCATTAACTTCACAATGACCAAAAGCAAAAAACACATAGAATATTGTGACTTTTTAATTCAACACAATAATGTTACTTTTATTACAACAAAAATGATCTATATTTCTGGATTTAAACACTCCCGTCAACAATGGGTATTTCACTCCACACAGCAACAATGACAATTCACTTTTATTATTGAGAACAACAATGTGCTCCTAATCTCAACCAATGTTCACAAATCACCATTTACAAAACAAAACTGTCAGTTCACAGTTCGTTTGTCTTGGCTAGTTCTTCTAGCTCATTCACTCAAGTTCACAGTGTATCGAACCCAGGACTTCCAGAGACAGTCCACTGGACTCGAACTCAAGACTTCCGGCCGCGTTGGTTCCGCCTGGACGCTCACTGCTGCTATACAAACTCACTCAAGTCGAACTCCATTCTCGAAGACTGCTTCACAAAAACTGACTGGCTTGCTGTCCAAACTGAAAGTGGCTTTGGCCTTCTTCGCGTCTTATATTTATTACCAAATCACACATTCTCGACGTTTCTACAGCAATCAGTCTTCGGGAATAATCTGTTACTGGAAATGTCTCGAGTTTCTCCACTACAGCAGCAGTCTGCCTCCTTCCCCTCTCGGAATGCAGACGTTCCCTTACGTCCCCCCCCCCCCCAAGTCCGCGCGGCTGCAGTCTCCTTACTCTTCGTCGCGCTGCCTGTCTTCTCGCGCGCCCTGCCTTCTGTGGGATGCGTGATCGACTCCCGAGGTAGCGAGAACTTTCCATCATGGTTGCCACAATATACAAAGACAATTGCAAGAGTACAACTTAAAAGTAAATAGTTTAGAAACATTGTCCTATATTGTTGCACATATTTGTGACCTTTTGTATTAAAATATATTCTCCATTATTGCAACGGAATTTTATGGAAGGATGTTATATTGTAAATATTTATTATATACAACAAATTATTCCACAAGTATTCCAGACTGATATTTATTTTCAAATTTCGTCTCTTATGAGGGTGAAGGATCGGAGTCACATAAATATGCTTGTTATTAACTGTAATGCGTATGTACATACCTTCATATTTATAAATCGGCACACACATGCATATTAATTGAGGACACAGGAATGCTAATTAGCAATATAGCGCTGCTGTTGTATCTACGTCCATGTATATCGATGGCTCAGAACGAGACTGTTACAACTCAAAAATAGAGATTTTTCAGTAGAGCCATTTACAGTTTTCCATTCTATATGGAAAATCAGAGAATCATGGCACAACAATGTGCATTTATGTCCCACTAGGAAATTTTTAGAGTTTTAACAATTTCAAATAGCATAGTTCTCAATTCAAGTGTTCAAATGATGGTAATAACTCAAAAAGTGAATTTTTTGAGTTGTAACAGTCTCGTTCTGATTCATCGATATGTACTAGCAAGTAGTGAGGAGGGAAAAGTAGCAGTAAGTACCATCTATGTCAACATTCCATATCCAATACTATCTTCACCACGAAACCCTGACAAATGGTCGTGTTCAAAGGCAACTGATATTTCCCAGGCGCGGCTTCTTAAGGTTGTAGCAAGTTTGCGCTACACCTAAAAAAATTTACAAGTTAAATTATTGTGGTCTATAAGTACACGATTGGTATGATCAGCTGTAGTAAGTTTCTCATCCAACTAGAATCGTTTGTAGGAGCCTCATCGTTGACTTGCCACAGTAAACGACCGTGCTTCTTATGGGGACTGGCTTGATCTTGGGTATCTCTTCGGGGCAAGGGGATGAGAGGGGTGTTGTCCAGCGTGGATTTTGAGTTGTTGATAAATGAACAGGGAGGTAGTAAACGAGCTTTGAAAAATGGAAACAGATGGCAGAGCTACTGATGAGTGACAATAAATGAGTTGAGAGAGGTAGAACATGCTCTGCGACTGCAGTTTGGTGCAAAAACAAGTTTCTTTTAAGAGGATGAGCTTGTATTTTATTAATGGTTTTGCTTTCCGTGTCCACTGCAGTTATTTGAGTCGAGTTGGTTGAGAGCACGTACTGGCGCGTACAAGAAGTTTCACTGGTTATGTGACTATGAAAGAAGAAAATCTTTGTTCTCTTTTCCTTGTGTTTTGTTCGGAGAAGACACTTATACAAAGCATCTCCAGGATCGCTCTAAAAACACGAAAACTCGACAGAGTTAATAGAGTGAGGTTTTGAAAATTTTACGACTGTAGCATGGTAGGCTTAATATTTTGTAGTAAGAAAGTAAACGACCAAAATTTTGAAGTACCAGCCGCCACTGATATTTCCTACAAAGTATACTGATGGTGTCACTGTTCGTAAACTTGGTATCAACGTGAAATGTCTTTCGACAGTCATTAAAATAATTGCAGTTTGGTTCTCATCATTTAAATATAGTTAGTTTATTCCCCAGGCTATTGCCAATTTGACTAAATTTCCCTGGCTAATACTGCTCCTGTCCCTAAACACCCTGCAAGAAAATATTAATTTGGGAAAAAATAATAAAATTTTTAAATATTACAGCGACAATCACAGTCCACTAATCCCAAAAAGAAAATAAAACGTGATACAACAATTGTGCCACATCTGACACCAGAGTCTTGTCGGCCACTTGCCATGACAAGGGCGGATGGCTTATCTTTGAGAACATCGCGAGTTATATCCTACTATCAAGACAACAAATGAATTAGACACTGCGTTATACTTCCTAACTCTCTGACATGATTTATATACTGTACTTGCTTATGGATAGGAGGGATTCCTATTTAGAATGTGATCTCAGGCTTTCGAAATAATCACTATTACTAAGTTTATTAACAAAAAATCAAATTTGAACAGATAAATATAGAATATTGAAGTTGAACGATTATTTATGAAGTAACAAAATTGCTGTTAATTTTAAAGTATCAAAATGAACTAGTTAAATGTAATTTACAAGAATTGAACTGTTGACCTTACAGTTGATTGTAGGGCGAACCCTGGTGCTATTCAGAGATGATGCCATTGTCTGCCTTCTTTCTGGATGTTGGGAAGTTACGACTGCTACTGCATGACCGCTTCTTGACTAATGACCGCGATTTGGACGTTTCATGTCCATTTATAAGTTCTCGAACTGCGCCCTTTGCGACATAACAGAGTGACGCTATTTTTCCCGCGAACCTTCTCAAAAGACGGTATTGCATTCACTAAACACCACGCTTCTGACTCTTAACCATTATTTCGGATCGGCATGTCCTGTTGTCCGGAACAATACAGATTTAAGGAACTCTCACGACTGAATCTCTGTTTTGATTACACCAATAGAAAATCAGAGTTCAGAATAATCGCCAATTATATGTCTCGCGAGATTGCTGCATAATCTATGTTTTTTTCGTTATATGTCGTTATATGTAAGACTGACTTTGCGCTAAAATGCAAGCGTATGCATTTCCTGTCTTATTCAAGGACTGGACTCTTGCTTTTGCGAGTTAGCTAAGCTGTACTTTGTAATCTGTCGAAACAGGAAGCGATCTCTGTCGCATGTCAAAGCATGTCTGCAATGATTAAACTGAATGTTTTAATAAGTACGATTTCATTACTTCAAATAAAGTGAAAATATATTGCTTATGGTCATAACAAAGTTATGATTGCTTATCATAACCCCTGGGCACAACACAACTAAAAGACAAGACAAATTCCTTTACCAAATAACACAATTTCAATTCTATAATCAGCGAGGGAAGGCTGACAATCATGTACTTGGCATTGAGAGACTGCAAAGTAATAGGGTTCCAACTACGGAATTAGGGTCTTTCCCACAGTCTCTACTGAACTAGAAACGACTGCGTCAGAAATAATTGAAGAGTCCACTGCAAGAATGATGGATGTCATTTGGCATACATTTTGCAGGAGAAGCAATTGAAAGTTTGAAATGGTTAGCGTCAAAGCTTAACTGAGATTTTCCGATTATTACTGGACAGTGACTATCAGTGTTAATGCCATATAACTCTCTATGTACATTCTATGTGTTTTAAGCTATGTATTGACAGCCTTGGTTCATTTTCGACAAAAAGTGACATCCATCATTCTTGCAGTGGACTCTTCAATTATCCCAATGTATTATTGGATTCCAATATGCCCAATCTTGATGAATCCTGTCTTCCTATCTTACCAAAAGTGGAAGTCTTAATGGCTATTTTTAGAATTGCCATTGACACATCTCCAGATCTTGATCACGTCTTAATGAGAGTGGTAAAGATTTCATCATGGATGATCTAGCACTGAATTATTCTGTAACTCATATTGAACTAAAATATTTAGATTATCAGTCAGTAACACTACTTTCTTATTCTTTCATTTCATATGTATTTATAAATGTATCTTGAGATATTTCGATTCAGAATGAAATATGTACAGAAACAGTATAATAATTTTTTTTTACCCTTCAATTGTTAGTACTATTCCAGAAAAGGGAATTACAATATATTCCTCACTTCTATAAGTACCGTAAACATTTTTAATTTCTGTGTCATATGTCTGTTTTAACATCTTGTTCTTATTTTAATATCGATTATTTTCAATATATTGCATCTCGTAGGGCTTTAATTAGCAATCAGTCCCCAGTATGAGGAAAGAGGCAGCATGGCATTCTTACAAGCTCTTATAGATTACATAATGTGCATCATGTCTGTGTCTTCTGCAGGAAGGGGAATTTATTGAATTGCCACAGCACGGGAATAAAGAGGGAAATTTTTGGACCCAGCTGTGATCTTACATCAGAAAATGAAGTTGGGGAAACTGCAATGCTTACTAGTTTTGTTACAACAAAGTGTAAAGCTACGATATGGTTTCCCAAATTGTTTGCCAGCTGTTCTTCTTTCAATATTAATCTTCTATTATTTTCTTTGCAGACAGTTATTATATCAATGAACCTACAGGGATTTGACTTGTTTAAAAGCTATTAATATTTTCTATGTTAAATTATTTACCCCCTTATTTCAATATACCCTAAATTTAAATTACATTTTTACATACGGGGTTTAATGAAAAAACCCTTTGGGAGAAAAAGGACAATAGGGTACACTGAAATGAAGAGAAAAGATATATTACTTTTTTTGGTTAGGCGATTAATTAAGAAATTAGGTTTGAAGTTTCAGCAGTCCAGCAACATGCAGAGATTCCGGCCATGAGGTTTTGCGGTTGCCCCCATATCACTGTAATTTAAATGCTATTGAACTTTTTTGGGGGCCATTTAAAAAACATGAATTTCGAAAACGAAATGTGACCCCATCACGTAGGACAGTGTATGCATACTGTTCTAAAGGATGTTGTCGCGTTTTTTTAAAACGCAGGGCGTACAAACGAGAAACAAGACTACTTTATAACTAATATTATATAATAATAATAATAATAATAATAATAATAATAATAATAATAATAAAAATTTTGATGATAATAATAATAATAATAAAATAATAATTTCCATGCTATCTAACTCATTAATTAAATAAATATGTAAATTACAGTTATTAATTACCTGAACCCTAGCCCCATCTGAACTGCTTCCTTCACTGTCACTGTCACCTATGCTTATAATGAACGAGTCTTTTGTCGTTTCAGAATCGCGAACAATATATTGGCTTTTTTCTATAAGTTCAAGCAATAAAGATATAGTGGGGAGTGGTTTGGGATACTTCTAGATTTTGTTGTACCATGAAGCAAAATATCATCCTTTTTTGTGGATCATTTGGAACCCAAACTGTAGCCCAATGATAAGCAGGTTATCCCTTAAAATTTTACACGGGGGGCTTTTTTAAAATTTTTTATTAATTTGTTTGTAAACCGTCCTCGAAAATTTCAGAATTCATTTCATCATGTGTATCTGCTTTGGAGTCACCTATATTTCTATGAAAGGAACCCAGCCGTCACTACTACCCTGCAAAAACCCAAAATTTGTTTCCCGCGAGATACAGGGGCATTGAAGGCACATGAGCAACTCTCATCATCCCAACCTTTTTTGGGGGCATCATGGGTGTCATACCATGTCTCGTCCAAAAAAATAATTTTATGGCCTGCCGATCTTTTGAACGAAGTATGTTCAAATATTTGTACCTCCATGTTACTATTCTCGACGACTCCATTATCACCCTCTTTTTTTAAAATTCGGAACCCGAATCCTAACTTTTCAATAATTCTCTCAGTGTTGTTTCTTTTTAGGGGGAAATTTACACTTTTTTTAAGTTCTTTTAAAATTTCACTAACTGTTGGCGACTGTCCATTTTTTAAAAAAACATAACCCTTTGACGAATCAGATCCAAGTGAAGTTACCAACTTTTTTTAAATTTCTGTTTTTTATTTTTACATTTTTTTTGGGGTTTTAAGACTTCTTTCTACAACTCTCTTCGGGTTGCCTACAATCCAACAGCTTTTGTGGTCTCTGTAATCGGGCCCTTGCCCAATTTTTTTTTCTGACGTAGGTACACATTACAAATTATTTTCTGAGACTGTTTATTCAATGTCCCCCTACATTTCCCCACCTGTAAATTTTCTTTTCTACTTTTAAGGAACACACGCATTTACATTACTTTCAACTTCATCATCGCCTTCCCATGGCCTCCACATCTTAAATATTAACACCAACATATAACTTCCACTTGAAACGATTTATAAACTGAACGAACATTTGTTATTAAAAAAGGCAACCTTGGTTCTTACTGCACGTGGACTTTATATGTACACATCAAAAATTAACCTGGGTTGCCATTGGCAGCAACCGTTTTTTTTAGAATATGATTGGGGCGGTGGGGCTAAAAAAACCACAATCACAAGCGACAAACAATTAAAAAAATCAAAGACTCGCCGGGCGTAACCTGGCTAGCGCGGCGATAATAACATTTTGAATTTTTTTTTGTACCACATTTTTTCACCCCACACCCTATGTTTACTGATCCCCCCGTCTGCAACCCCCCTTTCTCTGATGCTGGCGATGTCACTGCCCTTAGTCACTATATATATTTTTGGGATATGTGATTAAATTGGAGAGGTTATGAATAATGAAAAGAGAATGGAAAGATATCTTGGAT
>JAJSOF020000042.1:9239247-9264431 GCA_025594305.2 Periplaneta americana | reverse complement strand
GTTGCCCTGAAACGAAGTGAGAATATCGCTATTTTGGGGTTCATTTTTATTGTAATAGCCTAGTCCATAGAGGTAAGTAATGTATCTCTGAATATTGCTAGTTTTTGCTTTCTGTGTAATTATCATTGGATTCTCTCTTATCATTAGTGTCTTGTTTATCCTCTTATTGTATTGAGCGTTTTCAGAACACAATTTTACAATAATTTCTTGCTGCTTAGTAAGGTTGATGTGTTATTATTTGTAGCACGTTTCATTGCCAATAATTTATTTTGTGTGCTGAAGTTGGAATTTTGGAGGAAGAGCAAAAAAAGGAAGGTAAGACGTGTGTTCTGAAATTTTTGTACCGTAATTCTTGCAGATCGTTTAAAAAGGGTTTAATTCTGTCGTGTGACAAATTTAATATTTGTAATTGTGGAGATCCACTCCATCGATTTTATTTTTATTTTCTAAAAATTGCTAATTTTGCCCCAATTTAAAAAACTTAGAAAAAAAACTAGCGAGGTGCTTACCTAACTTAACCTAACGTAAATTTCGACTTAGGCATCGTTGCACCGAACAGAACAGATTTATGTGTTTGTCGGATTGATGTCTAAATCAAAATTTAGGTTAGGTCATCTCGCTACTTTCTTTTGAAAGCTGTTTTGAAAAAGGGGGCTCAGAAAATAAAAAGAAATTCGATAGTGAAGCGGATCTCCACAATTACTTTTTAAATGTGCCTAATGACAATTGTAAGTTGATTTTATGCTGTCCACATCCAGTAGACACTTCGGGTATGATTAACTACTCTTTTGGTTAAAATCAGTTTCCAGATCTTAAGAAGTCCGGTCATATAGAGCGTACATTTTTATTTTGGACATAATAGATGGGAAATTGATTCTAAAGTTGTGAATTAAATATCTATTTGTTGATTAAGAAGAGTGAAGTCCACACCTTTGGAGTAACGGCTAGCGCGTCTGGCCACGAAACCAAGTGACCCGGGTTCGAATCCCTTTCGGAGAGAATTACCTGGTTGAGGTTTTTTCCGGGGTTTTCCCTCAACCCAATATGAGCAAATGCAGGGTGACTATTGGTGCTGGACCCCGGGCTCATTTCACCGGCATTATCACCATCTCGTTCAGACGCTAAATAACCTAAGATGTTGCTAAAGCATTGTAAAATAACCTACTTGAAGAAGAATGAATAAGCCTAAATTTGAGTGAGCTAACGAACTGTTCACTCATATTAATAATAATTATATGTTTCCGGCGAAAAATACACGAGTAAAAATTAAAACAAGTGTAAGGATGACTTGTGTTGCAATTAGAAATATAATGAATACAACATTTATGAATAGATTACAGGGATATTAAACCAAAATGTCCTTTTATTTTAAAATGATTGTATCTGTTTTGGACATCATAATAAAGAAAAGTGTAAAAAAAATGTAGTTGATGCACAGTGGGACGGATGGACAATCTAGCTGGGATAAATTAGTAACTTCCTGCTATGTAACATATTCTCACAAAACTGTATTTTGTTAACAGGTAGCATACTTGTTTTTGTACGAAGTCTCAATACATCTGGATGGGGAAAACTACACACTGTTGTTGTTTAGTCAACCGTCCGAAAACAGGTCAGAACCTCACAAGTGATACGAAAAAGACATCACTTATGAGACAATTAGGCCAGGAGATAATGAGGTAGCGTGTTCCTCTAGTACTTACATCGTCAATTAGCTACATATTACATTAAGATCAGACTTGTGATGCATACAATCAATTGCTCTTCCTCTGACATATATCATCAAGTGAGATGTACTGCCTGATAATACATGTATGCATGAGTCATAACCTTTTATAGAGGATGTATATTCAAGAATACTAACTTCTCTCCTATCTAGCAGATTTTCACAAGATACAGTATATTAGTTAAAAGCACAATACCTGTTTCGTGTACCATGTCTGGTTGCATTTGGATGAGGGAACTACCCTTTATAGGTGAATCCATACAAAATAAGATATTCTCTCCAATGTAAGAGATTATCACAAAATGTAGTAAATCAGTTACAAGTACCATACTTGTTTTGTGTACGGAAGCTAATTACGTTTGGTCCACACCTGTGGAGTGACGGTTAGTGCGTCTGGCCGCGAAACCAAGTGGCCCGGGTTCGATTCCCGGTTTAGGGCAGGTTACCTGGTTGAAGTTTTTTCCCCGATTTTCCCTCAAGCCAATATGAGCAAATGCTGGATAACTATCAGCACTGGACCCCGAACTCATTTCACCAGCATTATCACCTTCATCCCATTTAGACGCTAAATAACCTAAGTTGTTGATAAAGCGTCGTAAAATAACCTAAAAATATTAAAAGAATTACGTTTTCATAAGGGGAACTATCCTTTTATAGTTGTGAATGTTTACTAAAACAATTTGATATAATTTCTATGTAGCAGATTTACACACACACGCACGCACACACATATGTGTGTGTATATATGTATATATATATATATATATATATATATATACATATATACATATATAGTAGCTATATTAGTTACAGTTAGCATACTTTTGTGTACGAAGGTAGATTACATTTCAATTAGGGACACTATCCCTTTATGGAAGTAA
Organism: Periplaneta americana; assembly: GCA_025594305.2. Lineage (NCBI taxonomy): Eukaryota > Metazoa > Arthropoda > Insecta > Blattodea > Blattidae > Periplaneta > Periplaneta americana. The sequence continues at coordinate 9,261,824 of JAJSOF020000042.1, read as the reverse complement.
ACGATTGGTATGCTTTCTTTACTTTCGTTGCCCTTCGAGGAGTTGTGACAGCCACCTCTTTGACCATTTGGGCAGCATTACGCCTTCGAAAATTTTAAGGAACACTGTACTGCCAAAATGAATTCTTCTCAATGTGTGAATAAATTACATTTTTCACAACATTTCACCAACATTTTTCGCTCGATTCTGCTAAAAGTTTACGGGATCTCCTTGCTGTAGATGTCGATATTCTATCTGTTAAAAATGTTATGTTTTATTTAACGATGCTCGCAACTGCAGAGGTTATATCAGCGTCGCCGGATGTGCTGGAATTTTGTCCCAGGAGTTCTTTTACATGCCAGTAAATCTACTGACATGAGCCTGTCGCATTTAAGCACACTTAAATGCCATCGACCTGGCCCGGGATCGAACCAGCAACCTTGGGCATAGAAGGCCAGCGCTATACCAACTTGCCAACCAGGTCGACTAACTATCTATCTGTTAACAATGCCGAAACTTCAGAAGAAAATTTAATCTTCTCGGGTAGCCATTGTCATATTACAAAAAAAAAATCTTTATATCTCTTAAATTTTTTCCAGAAATTACGAAATTCGCGAACGAAATTCAGTAGAGTTGTTGAGAGAGATTCCTTCCACCTTGACAACAATTCTCCATTTAAGTTTTTGAGTAACAAAACATAATAATGAGTAATTTGTCACGATGTTAATACTTAGGCCTAACACTTGAAAGCGTTCAAGTTGCATGAAGAGCATCTTTCCAGGGACACTGTAAACTTTAAATGTGCGCTCCATTAGCATCTAGTAGCATGAACAAACTCAGAACCCTAAATTCTCAGTATGTCCTTAATATGTTGTCCTGAAAATTGCAATGCCCACGGCTGCCCTTCATATTTAAAAGTTTAGATAAACTTTCACTAAGTTCAAAATTTTAACGAAATGAATGCCTATAAATGTGACGTAAATGAAATGTTTTATCGCGATATATTTTTCATACACATATCCAGCTTCAATTTCCATTTCACAACTCTACATTCTGCCCACAAACAATTTAGAACCACGTACTATTTTGCTCTATCAGCGATTGGACGAGACCTGACTCCACCTTCTTCCTATATGCTTAACTTCTGGAGCTAGACTAAACATAAATAAGACCTTTCCAGGGCTATCAAACATGGTGTGAGATAATATAGGTATTGCTTAACAGCTCTGATATCTGAAATTGTCAGAATATTAAACTTGATATTTTAATTCTTTTCAGCTAGATTGTCCATGCGTCCCAGCGTGGGATGTAAGGAAATGGTCTACTCCTGCATTACAACTTGTAAATTTTTTAAAATTTTTTATGATCAGACTGTTCGTATAAGCTGTGGAGAAAGTTTTTGGGATTTACAGTGGATGTTCCACGTCCGTCGTAGAATATTCTAGATTCTGTACATTTTGTGCCGACATGTTTATTTAGCAGTGTTTATATTGAACTTCTGATAAGCTGATCATGAGTCATCTCCACTATTTGCCCAGGGGGAACGAGATGTTATATCCTCCGCTGCATATTTAAAACGTAAGTTAAAAGTTATTGAAACTTTGATCAAGCTATACAGTTCACATGGGGCTGACGCCTTATTTGTGTTGCCCAATTTCATGATGAAATGCAACTGTATGAGACATAGTTTAACTTTACAAATATACATATATATATATGTATCAAATATGAATGAGGTCTCGCCCACCTCATTGCATATTACATGACTAGTGTGAACTAGTCAGTTTGTTTTATTACCATTAAGTACGAGAAAAATTCGTACCGGCACCGGGAATCGAACCCAGGACCTCTCAGCTCTGCGCGCTGAGTGCTCTTAACCAACTGAGCCATGCCGGACGCAGTCCACGACGCCCGGCCGAACTCCTCTCGTAGTAATTATGTTACAGCCTTACTACCTGCATTTAAGATGATACACGTCATATTTATACAGGAGCGCATATTAAATGACTTTATGGCCATATTTAACAACAGTTTCTGATGACTGTTAACATTATATATGTATCAAATATGAATGAGGTCTCGCCCACCTCATTGCATATTACATTATAAAATTTTAATAAGCAAGTATTTTGCATTAGTTTAATAGGCCTACTGTTTCTCATTTTTATTACCCTCCCGTGTGTGTGTGTCTGTGTGTGTGTGTATGTGTGTGTGTGTGTGTGTGTGTGTGTGTGTGAGAAAGAAAGTACTTGTGTCAGTCTTGCTCTCAGAATGTTCACCAAAAATCGAAGGACGTAGAGATAAAGTTGTAAAACACATTTTATGCATGTAGGCTACTGCTGGATAGAACAAATAATTTTGGCGAATTGCTTTTAAGTTTTTAGACTTTTCTTGAGAATAGTAAGAGCATGAGTGGCACAAGTGCGAAATTTTACAGCAGTCGTTTGCTGAAATATGAATGATTCTATAGCTTTTGACACATGAAAATACTCGTTTATCAGAATTGATGAGATTCAGAAAAATAGTAAAAATCTTTCCTTTTCAAAACTATCAGTTCAATTCTGTCTACCCTTTCCGTTTTGTTATATAAGCTTTCACCATGAACTGTATATAGAAATCATACCATTTGATCAAAGGAACAACAACATAAGTAACAGCAGCACTGACTATGCTCGCCACTTGTGGCCAGTCTGTACCGAGCGATGTAAGCCAAAGAGTAACAATATTCGCTAGTAAAATTTGTGACTATAATGTTTAAGAATTGACTTCACTACTGCAGTAGTGTTTAGCTTGTATGGTGGCGAGTTTTTTTAATGCACCGAAAGAAAATGCACGTCTCCAAAAATTTAACATGTTATCAGAGTGAAATGAAGGAGGAATATAATGTGATTCAGGGAATATCGTGATAATCGACGAAAACAAGTTCGGGAAACAAAATCTATTATAACAGTGGAATAATGTGGCTGACATTCACTAAGCTTCCTGTCATTTTTGCTCGATGTGGTTGTCATTACTCTATCTTCTTATTAATTTCTATCTCAATCATTCACAGTGGGCCTACTTGTCAAAAACCTAAACCCTCATCAAACCCTACCTAACCTTATCACTGACAGTGCGTTTGAAACTGATTATCTCATCTACCTCCACCTAACTCTATCATTAACAGTGGGGCTGCTTGTTACTAATCTATGCCCTCATCAAACCCTACCTAACCTTATCATTGACACAGTGCGTCTGAAACTGATCTATCTCGTCTAACTCCACTAACTCAATCACTAACAGTGGAGTCCACACCTGTGGAGTAACGACTAACGCATCTGGCAGAGAAACCAGGTGCCCGGGTTCGATTCCCGGTCGAGGAAGTAACCTGGTTGTGGTTTTTCCGAGGTTTTTCCTCAACCCAATATGAGCAAAACTGGGTAACTTTCGGTGCTGGACCCCGGACTCATTTCACCGGCATTATCACATTCATTTCATTCAGGTGCTAAATAACCTAGATAACGCGCTGACCATTACTCCACAGGTATGGACTCATGCATATATGTTGGCGACATCTTATACTTTGTTAGCATCATAATGACTTCCACACCTAATGTCCAGTTTAGCTGTACCCCCTTTTCTATGATATTTCAACCAATTTTTTGTTATTTTACATGTCTGCAATATACAGTCAGAGGAAAGGACTGTTGTATAGTGAGGATCACGTAAGTTCAGTTCCCAAACAGCAAATATTTCCGCCTTGTCAGTGTTGCCAACTGTTACCAGATATCACCACATGTAGTAAAATCACGATCCTATGTACTGAATGACTTCTTTACTCACCGAACTTTACCTTAATGTTGGAAGGTTATTCTAAATAGTTTCAGTAATAATGAGAATAATAATAATAATAATGAGAAATGTATTGCTATGTTCTATTCTTTTATTCCTTTACATTATTATTAGTATTAGCATTAATAGGTTACCATACGTAAATATACAACAAAGTATAGTATATAATATTCAAGAATCAAATCTGTTCCAAGACCAATTAAATTATTGTCACTTCACTTCAAAGATTCCAGCGTACATATACCGTACTTCCTAAAGGTAGATAAATTAATAACCAATTGACTTTTGGTTGGAATTCGAATGAACTTCTGATTATCTTTTGAAATTAGTAAGGAAATGGATAATACAACTAGGCTAAAACTGAAATAATAATAAATCAACTTACAAAAATAATTTTGGTCCTTAAAAGCCATAAGTAATTTCACTTCTAGATACCTTTTAAAGATTTCATTTGTTTGTAAATTGCTTAATAATGTTACACTTACACTTATTATTTCTGCAACTCCACGTCTGTCATTGAAAAAATGTATGATACATAACTGTGAAGTCTCTTTTTGGCTCTTGTGTCCTAAATTTAAATAAGAAAAAACAAATGATTCAAGAAATGTGAGCTGGTGAAAATTAAATACTCAATTAATAAAACAATTACTACCAAAAGAGTATTTTATTAATTCTATACAAAAAGATGGATTACACAGAACAGATGGCCAGAAATCATAGATTTATACACAACATACAGCATGAAACGATCATCAAAAATGCTTTCTGTACACAATAACATCTTTCAAACGAAGTGAAATAGCCAATAAGTTTAATAAATATTATGCTAATAAGTAATAACTATAATTAATAATTATCTACAAGCTGTAAAAGGGAATAAAATAGTATATTGTTGAAATTAGGGGTTATGGTTTATTACGTGTATTTATAATTTTAATTACTTTTTCTACATTTAATTATATTTTAATTTCTATTAGATTAGTTGGTGGTGTGGTTGTTAGTTTTATCTGTGTACGTCAGACTATTAAGGAAAAACTGAAAGAAATATTAAATCTACAATCTACTTTATATAACAATATTTAATCAAGAACTGAATATTACTATTAATTTAATAACATAAGACCCAAAACATCTCCAAGTCCAGACAATACACATGCTGATTTTCTTAAACATGTTGGCAAACAAGCAAACTCACTACTTTTATCTTGTAATCTCATCTGAAATACAATATCTGTCTGGAGAAAATCTATCATAACATCAATTTTGAAAAGCAATTATTCAACTAATATCTTTTTGAGTTATCGACAGATACCACTTACTAGTATGATAGCCAAAATTATGGAAGAGATGATTTCATAGATTGAATTGGTTCCTGGAATCTAGTAACTAACTTTCATCTTATTGAGTTGACTTTAGAGAATTGCATTCAACAAATGGACAGATTTTAAATTTTAGTCAAGATATTAAAGATATTTTAAACAGAAAACAAAATACCTTAACAATTTTAATTTATTTTCAAGGATCATTTGGCTCTGTAGATATAAATCACTTAAGAAATTGCAAACTTAGGGTGTCCATGATAAAGAGTGTTACACTGGGCCTGTGACTTGATTATTTGATTCATTGTCACAAATATGTAAACAGAGACAGATTCATCTGGGCTTCCCACATTGTTGTTTTCAGGAATACATTTTCCAATATTAATGTCGATGGTCTAACTAAAGAAATAGATCTTATGATAATCTCATCATTTGCAGATAATATGGTTCTCTAGAACAAAAAATCACAGTCCACAAATATTAATAAACTGAGCCAAAATCCCAACAGACTTTTGACTCTACTTGGAGAACTCAAACTTGCTCAATTAAGGGAAACTTTACTAATAAAACACAATCCCAAGTTATTTCAAAATGAATAGTATATAAGTTAACTTTAACAGATGATGTTAAGAAATGTGATACTTCTCAGACATTTTAAAAATCATTAGAAACGATAAATGATCTGGTCAGTGAGTGACTACACAGTATTTTTTTATAGATGGATCCTGTTTACCAAGCCATAGATGTAGTGGTGTTGTAGTACAATACCAGTATATTCCCTTTTACAGGAATTATATTCAAACACTTGTTTGCCCCATTTTAACCGTGACAACGCTTTTTAGTTTTTTAAACATTCTGGTTATTGTATTGTGTTTGTGTTTAGTGAAAGATTTTAGATAAGGGCGCAAATAGCCATAGTAGCTGACGCGCCCTTTTTAAACGCCACTAACTAGCTAACTAACTAACTAACTAACTAACTAACTTCAAACACTGACTAATTTTGATAGTGAAAATTTAGATACACTTTTAAGCTTACAAAATCTCCAGTATCGACTTCATAAATCTGAGAAGGCTGTCATACTATCAGATTCAAAATCAGATATTCTTGCTGCAGTATTGGACGTAACAGCATGAAATCTCAATATTTTACAGTGTTTTAATATTTTAAGCAAAATGGTCGAAATACATCGACGACTGGTACTTCCGTGGATCCATGAACTTTATGGAGTGGGAGGTAATGAGGTAGCTGAAAGGTAGCAAAATTACTGTAAGGTTATCTATACCTGCATCTTACCACACTGTTAAAAGAATAACAAGATTAGAACATGACAATGTGGTAACAAAAATCGGAATGATTCTAAAGCAAATGAAAAAATTGCAATAGGCCATCCGGCATCCACTCCACGATGGAGGAAAATCCTCAGAAGAAACCAACTAATCAGACCAAATGGGAATCCAAACTACCCTCGAGTGCAGCTCTGAATTTGCAGGCCAACGAGTCTACCGACTAAGCTACATTGGTGGTTCCACTAAAAATATGAAGTACATGGCACTCAGATTATTAAATTGACAAACCTAAACAATTATTCATCAGTTAAGCTATAAAATATAATACATAGCAAGCAAGTTAATTCAATTTAAAAGTATAAACAATTCAATCAGTTGAAATATACAGAAATTGATAATAAATATCATGCAAATTACTTCACATTACAAGCATAAACAATTCATCACTTGTGGTATACAGCCTACTATTTAATTTACAGCACATACAATTCATCAGTTAAGCTATAGGCCTACAGTCTACTATTCAATTTACAGCATATATAATTCATCAATTAAGCGAAACAAAAATATAGTACAATACATAGTAAAAATAATACACCTAATTTAATAACTGAACTTCTATGAAAATCTACAGTGGCAGTACTCATATTATCACAGGCCATAATTGTCTCAAATATTTACAAAGAACTGATATTTCAGAATCTCCCCATGCCATTTCTGAAATCTCAATGAAGATATGGATCATTGTCTTGACTGTTTAACTTTACACAGCTTTCAATCATCTGGTTAAATATTGGAGTGCAAGATAACAAATGACATCAACTGCTGAACACTTGGTATCAATCAACCAACAACTTCATTACATTAAAGGGGGAAAAAAACTGAAAGAATTAATTGTATATAGACACAACACATAAGACAAGGCCGCTTCAGAACAGTAATTGGCAAGGCTCTGTTGTTTTAGGATTCTTATGTAGATTCAATTTCACCTGAAAGAAAAAAGTAGCATCTATAAGTATGCCTAATTATGAGAAATAAGAGAAACGGTTGCAATAGTAGTAGTAGTAGTAATAGTAGTAATAGTAGTAGTAATGATACTAATGATAATAATGATAATGATAATAATAATAATAATAATAATAATAATAATAATAATAATAATAATAATAATAATGACTGTAAAGTATGGAAATTAATATTGCAATGTAATATCAAAAGGTGATTTCACACCATCAACTCTTATCATTTAGTACAACAAATCTATTATATTCAGTTGCAATCACCAGTAGCTGTTCTTTCCTCCATTTTGTTGTTGGCTGATTTTTCACAAGTCTGCTATGATATGCAACACTATCCATGACAATAACGCATTGCCCTAATGTTCTCGGGTTAACAACTGTGTTTGCACCCACTTCTCAACTACAGGGCTATTCATAGCACTATGGTAGTCCTCACTTTTCTTTCAATTGCATGAAAAATTAAATCAGCACCTGCAATAAAAATTATACCTGGGCATATAATTACGTCACATGAATTCACAGCATTTAAATAAAGAAAATAAAACATAACATAACATGACATGACATCCTCTTTGGTGAAAGGCTTTCCCACGTTTTTATTTAGTCACCAATTTTTATATTTTTGTACCCTGATTAAAAAATTACTCTTGCCAAATTTATGTAAAATATAAATCAATATAACTTACCGAGTATAAATCCACCTTTCGTTCTGGCATCTAATCTTCCACCCTCATTTGTTGGTCTACGAATAACACCATTCATGTCACTGGAAACTTCACCTGGTTTATTTCATGAATAAGTGGGTGATCCTACTTAAAAAAACAGAGAGAGAAAAGCAATTCACATTGACACTCTAAGAGACACAACAATTTTAAAGACAGGAAAACCGTTCAAGAATTTTATAACTAGCCTCTAGTTATAATATGAAACTATTAATTGCAAAACATGTTGTTCCCACCTTTCATTACTAGTAGCCTATATTAATTGCAATTTCATATTCCACATAAGTGTTAACCTATTTGTTAGTAAAAAATTCAATCACTCAATGTCTCACAATACATTGAAATTTACCATTCATAAAAATCCAAGTCTCATCCAAGAATACTACGGGTTTAGGGTTCTCACGCTCCACATTTCTTATTTATTCTCTTAAAAACGAATAACATCACTTTCTCGTACATGTGTATAAGGATCCCCTTTGCTCCATAGAAATTTCATCTCTTTCAAAATTTTTTTCACCGATGATAAGGATACTCTAAATAAATATCTTTCATAATCATCATTCATATGTTCCAGAACTTTTGCTGCTGTTAGTACTTCCCCTGTAACAGTAAATGAAAATTATGCCATATTTTTATACATATGACTAATATCAGAATTACATTGCATAAATCAACACAATAATTCCTGTAACTTCCTACCTTTATGTAACTTGTCATAAATAAAGCTTGCAATTGCATCTTTCGTAAAATCATCAGCATCAGTCACTGGATGTTTACGTAGTCTATGTTTTCCTGGTGTCACAAGTGGGGTCCCCTTCTGTGAATTTATCACTTTCGTGGCTGTAGTAAAACCAAGCTGTAATAACAAACAATAACATAACACTTCTAAAAATTGTTATATCATAAAATTCATGCATGATACCAACATTTACAGCTATATGAATAGAAAATGATCAACATGTTAGGTTGGATCTACGATAGGTTTAAGTAGGCTAATATTTAGGTAATCATCAAAGAAGGCATAATTTTATTTTGTTTAATTGATTTCTGTGATATTTACATAGTGATGAACACGTGGTTTTAGTGCACAGCCACAAATACTTTCAGCACAAAAATCCTTTGACACTTACCTGTATATTCTAATGCATTGTTGTAGTCCCTCCCTCAAACGTGTTACTAATTACCAATATAACATGCGAGAGGTCCAGGACGAAGAGAAATGGTTAGTTTCCCAGTAGTGCGTCCTCGTCCTCTCGAGTGTTATATCTTAACAAGTACGTTGGGTGGGGTAGTTTTCTGAAGAAACACCATATTTAATATTACTTAGACCAGTCATGAATAAATTATTCAGCCAGAGTCAACGTTCCTATGCTTTATAGAGTATGTTATATAGTTATTATATAAAATTGAATTATTTTTAAGCACCATAACAGGCCAACATTCATGTAATATTTGCTGCAATATCAAGTTAATAATTACAATATGACTTGTATTTTCTTCGGCCGATGTGGCATGTAAATTGTGATCTGAACGGTTAATTTAATACCAAAAGAGAAAACTGGAAATTTACTTTCGTGCTGTTTGATTACTTGTTCGTCTAATTTGTAAATGTATTTAAGCTATCACCTACTGCAGTATTACAGTATCTTAAATGTATTTAGTTTGGCAATATGAAAATCACTGACTTGATTAAACATGTAGGCCTAACCTAAAAATTTGTTTTGTTTGACCACAATCATGAAATTATTAGTGCAAACTCCTAAAACTGAATACCACTTTGAAATGTATGCTTAAGAATACTTACTCCTAATAATTGTCCTATTCTGGTTGTAATTGCTGTCTCCGTTAGCATAATTCCTTCTTCATTATCTTCTTTCTTCAACTCATTATACACGTGAACTACAGATTTCTGAAGCGTACTCTGAATGCCACACATTTTCTTCCTTGGAGGAGTCACTGCAACACTATTTCATTTTTTTGACATAGTAATAAAAATCTAAACACGAAAGAAATTCATTAAAATTTGAAATAATATTTCTATCCATTACCCACGTGCATTATCACGCCCAAGTATATTATATTCATTCGTACTTATCTGACTATTCTTGAATTATAACCACAACGCAACACATAAAATAACTATTATGTATTAATATTAATACTAATATTAATTAATTATTAATAAGTTCAATTTCACTATCTTCCAGTAACCGGCTGAGAAATCTAGTACAATTTTAATTTCATGGAACTCCAGTACCGGCAAATATTGTCGATATTTGCCTTAGCTGCCAACATACCGGTTACAAAATCACTACCATTTATAGTATTTGTCAGTATCGAAATTCGAAACGAAGTTGGCAAAAGAAAATTCAACCTTCAAACTAGAAAATCACCATAATCCACTAGCATTTGTAGTAATGGGGGAAAAATGGTTAGGTTTCACCCTTAGGGTATCAAGTTACCTGGTCTTCCCTATATAATGGCACATTCAAGCGTGGTTAGAGACAAAATAAATGAAACACTGTTTGACAAATATTATGTTAGATTTTTCAAAAAGGGGAAATATGTAATATGTATTCATAACACACGAATGACTAATTAGGCAACAGAAATATCCAATGAAAGAGAAAACATTTCAGAATGTATTTTCGTGAAAGTTGTACTGGTACAGTGAAATTAATGGAAAGCATGTGCATTATGTTTCTCTAAATTTAGTGTCCTTATTTAGTATAGTTACATGTCGATTTAGGATATTATTGACTGAAAGTAGGTTGAAAGTTGCAGAAATTTGTTCATAAAGGAAGATATTTATCATATTATTCCACTTCTTTGTAGTTAGCCTGAAAATCTTTTAACTGAACTCTATTCATGGTTTTTTTTCATAATGACTGAGAAATTTCGCTTCGGCGCTCAGGATCGAACTCGAATCCCCCTGTTCTACGTACTGGGTGCTCTAGCACTGAGCTACGCCAATGCTCAATCCACAGCACCGGATCGAATATTTTTTCTTTGTTTTTTTTTTTTCTTTAGTGGTCCAGTGCAGAGAACTGGGGGTCCCAGGTTCGATCCTCGGCGGAGATAATTCTGTAGTACAAAAGAATAATAATCCTTACTTAGATTATTCGTTTAACAGTGCAAATAAACTGTAGAGTCCCGGCCGAACAAGTTAGTCACATGAGTATGCTCCTTGTGTGACATAATATAAGTCGGACATGGAGTAAGTCCACAAAGGGAAAAACGAAGGAGAAAGATTCGATCAGGTGCTGTGGGTTGAGTCTCGACATTGGTCAGTGGTAGAGCACCTAGTGCGTAGAATTGGAGGTCTCGGGTTCCATCCTCAGCGCATGAGTGAATTTTTCTCTATCATGAATAAATATTAAGCATTAACAGATAATTCTGTAGGATCTAAAAATTAGTAATTCTTACATAGTCTATTCATAGTTGTTGGAACAAATACACCGTGTACCAAACAGGACTTTACAAATTTATAAACTTACAGAAATTTATCCACGTATCTTACAGAAGTGGTTAAAATATCATTTTAAAACAAAACACATCACGTAGTGCCATAGTATCATATTCAGACACCAAGAGCGCTATATCAGTTACAGTACAAAATGGCTACTTTCTCCGGTGCGGAATGCGTTCTCTGTGTGTTTTGGTTTCACGAAACAGAGTCCTTGACTACAGTGCAGCGTAAGTTTCGTACTCAGTATCGTAAACATCCTCCAAGGAGGTCTAAAATTTACTCTTGGCACAGGACTTTTGTTGAGAATAGTTGTTCTGTGCGACATGGCAAATCTCCAGTTCGCCCGCGAATTTCTGATGCTGTTGCTGAACAAGTCAGGGAGAACTTTATTCGTAGCCCCAGGAAATCAACGAGAGATGCTTCTCGTGAGATTGGTATAACACACGTCGTCCTCAGCAAGGCAGAGTATCGTAAGCACCATTTTGCTAACTTTACAGGAGAGGCAGTTACGATACTTATCCAGCATGTTGGTGAATACAATAGTTTAAGTTTAAACCAACTTGGCAGATGGAAAAGAAAACTGTTGGAGGCTTACGGATTTCTACAGTCGATGCGCAGTGTTGGGCATTTTATTCTAAGCACCATAACTCATTTTCGGCAAAAGTGGCGCTTACGAAACTTTGCCTTGCATGGAACATGACGGTTTGGCGGATACTACGAAAGCGTAGCAATAAGTGATAGAAGTATATCAAGATATACTCGAAATGTTCCTCATTCCGCAGATTGACGAAAATGATCAAGATGGACGCATTGACTTCCAGGAAGATGGAGCACCACCTTACTACCTCCACGAGGTTCATGGGCTACTTGATCTGCTTTTTCAGGTCGTTAGATTGGTCGTGGAGGGCCAACTTCATGGCCACCTCGCTCACCAGATCTGACACTCCACTCATTTTTTCCTGTGGGGTTCGTCAAAGATCTTGTATACGTTCCTTCTTTTACCTGCCAATCGTGCTGAGCTGAGAGCTCGAATTACTGCCGCAGTCGTGACTCTTGATCTACAGGCTCGTCCACACCTGTGGAGTAACTGTCAGCGCGTCTGGCCGCGACCGGGTTCGAATTCCGGTCGGGGCAAGTTACCTGGTTGAGTTTTTTTCCGGAGTTTTCCCTCAACCCAATACGAGCAAATGCTGGGTAACTTTCGGTGCTGGACCCCGGACTCATTTCACCGGAATTATCACCTTCATTTCATTCAGACGCTAAATAACCTAGATGTTGATAAAGCGTCGTAAAATAACCCAATAAAATAAAAATAAAAAAATCTACAGGCTCGTGTGTGGCAAGAGATTGATTTTAGGTTGGATGTCTGCCATATCACAAACTGAAGTCATATCGAATCAAAATAACTGCCTGATAGAAACATGATGTGTTTTGCTTTACAATGACACGACAACCATTTCTGTAAAAGTCCTCTTTGATACACAGTGTATTAATTCTGGTTGTAATTGAGTTTCTGTTTCTAGGTGTTATTACTTTCCCAAAGGTGTAATGAGTGAGATTTTCACATTATTTCATCGTATTGAAGCTTGCCTATGTAACCTAGTATAATATTTACGACAAAATTAATGTAACAAAAAGATTTGGTTGCAATCTCCATAATAGTCTTAAAATTAGCTTCTAACAAACGCATCTGTCGTGTGAAACACAGGGCACATTGTTAGGGCTTATTAGTGGCTCATAGTGAAATCACTGTTGTAAAATAGTTTAATTATCTCCTATTGCTATGACTCTTAAGCAAGTCAGGGCATGCCAATATTGTGTTGGTTTCATTAGATGTGTGTTAAAATGTTGTTGCAATGCGAGGACAAAAAAAAAATGATGTCTGCAGATTGTGTCTCGTTTCTAATATCCACTCTTTCCTGTGTATAGTTTACATTGTTGTGCATGTGTTTGTTACTGTGGAATAGACATAGAAATAGAAAAAATGTTTAGCCAATTGTTGCATTTGACAATTACGATTTCAATCCAAAATTAATTTATGTATAAACTTAATCACTCTTCTATGTCGCAGTGATTATTATTGAAGATAACCACGTCATAGGTGTAGCTATATTAGCAGCAAATGGGTAATTTTTTGACAGTGATCTTTCAGTTGTAATGGATGCTATCAAGATGGAACCCGAGGTCGATCCTCTGGCAGTACAGCCATGTGATGACGCTATTAAACAAGAGGAAAATCCTTCATCAGATGTAAGACAATTTTTCTACTGTCTAATTCTTGTATTACTATTTATTTTTATTTATTTGGCTGCAGTGTGTTACAATGCATTGGCCTCTGGTCATACAATTTTATACATAGGTAGGTCTACTTAAAGGTTATACTTTTGAAACCTTACCGAGCTGTTTGTACCATGCTGCCAACGTAAGTGCACAATGGCAAGTTGGCGAACTTAATTGTCATGAAATGCATTGCGCTTTGATTAAATGTTGCGATGATGTGCCACAAATAAGTCTATTTCTCGCATTGCACTTGAGCGCCAGTAGCATATGTTGCGTTTTTTTTTCCAGTCGAAATGTACTTTATAAATTTACTTTTGGGGCAGTGTTGAGTGCCTTAATGAAATATCCAAATTGAATCAGGAAATATTGCAGTCACTATAATGACAATATTTTATCTTATATCAGCGTAATGTGAACTGAATTCCTTCACAGATTTGGCTCTATTCACTCTCATAAGTGAAGATTGCCTTCTTTCTGACATATTTTACTTTTAGAGTCTGGTTTTAATTTTTCTTCAATTACTTCCATAATTTCTTGGCTGTGCTACAATTAGTATTGAAGCACTGCATGGAGACCCAGAGTGGAACCTGTAACACTTGTGATCAACTTCTGTCACATTGTAATATATTACTCAGTCAGAATGCCTCTTTGTTCTGCAGGAAGGGAATTCATTGGATCTGCACGTGACTAAGATAAAGGAGGAATACTTGGACGACAGCTACGATCACACATCAGAGATAAAATCTGAAGAAATTGTATTGTCCAATAACTTTCCCGTGGTGAAGTATGAAGCCGAGGTGAGTGGAGCTCATTGGGAGTGCTGGCTCTTCTTTCCAAAGTTTAGCTTTTATTCTGTTCTTCACAGAACCTTCTCTGTACAGCTATGATGACAGCGGGAAATAAAGCTATATGCATGCTATTTATTGTTTATTTCGGAATAGCCTAAATTGAAATTGCGATGTGGTTGTTTTGTTTAAGCTTTGAAGAAAATACTTTCAATCATAATGCAGTTATTTTTGGCAAGGAATGAGATCTTGCTATATTACCATCTTGAATATCCCTTAATGATTGATGTTGTCTATAAGTGGAGTGAACCTTCCAAAACGCAGTTTTGTACATTTTTTATTTTCAAGAAAATTACAAAAATCTGCTGTACGAAAAAAAAGAAAAATGTCTAAAGAAAGTTTATGCCTACATAACTGTGAAAATTACTGTATTTTGACACGAAAATCATATGTGTTATATGTCGAGACCTACCTAAAAAATTACATCAAAGCAATTTTCTAATTTTGTACAAATGTGTGTGATAGTCTATTCCTGATATGTTCTTTCCACAAATTGAAGGCTACATTTAAGCTCACACATTTAACATACATAAGGTTCTAAGAATTATATGAAGTTGTGTTTTGTTTACAATAGTTATTTATGATACAAGTGTTGAAAGTGGCGTTTATTTCGTAAGTAGGCCTAGAGAAGTTTGGGAAACGAGGCAGCACTTTCAACATATGTCATAACTGTGTTTTAGATACGGGTAGTTGTTCATCTGTGCTGGTAGGCTATAGAGATAATTCTGGCAACCTATCCAATGCTGTTTTCTCCTTCAATGTATTCTTGAAACATTGTCACATTAAAAGGAGGAGATGCCATAGCTCAGTATTCGACTACAGATTCAGAAGTATCTGCTTCAAATCTTGGTGTCTCTTATATTTTTGTAAATAAATTTAATTCTTAATTGTGTCATACAGTTAATCAGTAAAATAGTTGTTCAAGCAATTTCTTTATTTCATGTATGTTTCTTAACACAAAGAGTTTAAACATGCATGCATAGCATTCAAATATAATCTCTTATCATTATATCTATTGTTGAAATATTTAAAAAGTATGGTAAGATTTCCGATGCTGATAGAGGAATGTCTTGGTGGCCTGGGTCCAGGGCCGGATTTTCCAATAGGCCAACTAGATCATGGCTTAGGGCTCCTTCTAATAGGGAGCACACTAAACTTAAGAAAGAAAGACAGAAATTGAAAAGGAAAAAATAAATATCAAGTGTTTCAATTTTCTTGAACTTATTTACGGTAGAATCCAACAATTAAAATTCTCGGACACGTTTTCAAGTTGACGAAATTGTTGAACGAATTTTGTAATCAATTTTATCTCTAAGATATAATTGTTATATTCTCAGGAAAAGAATCTCTGTGTAATGGAGCTTTAGTATAATAGTATAGTTCTTAATTTTGCCTGGCAGAAATTTTTAAGCTGAAATGGAATAAATTAGCCAGTAGTATCATTGTTATCAGCATATGCTCAAAATTGAATTATCAGTTGAAATGTCTCTTAACTGCTTGGAGTATGAGCGCAGAAATACTATCAAAATTCAACTATTCGATATTGTATAAAAGACGTTATAATCTTAGTGAAATATTTGATTGGACACTTCAGGATTGGAAGTGAAATCCCAGACGCAGGAAACCAATGAACTAGATGGCCAGTTAAAGCTACCTTCTTTATTTATTTTTCTTCTTAGGAATATTCGTTCGAGCTGGACAGAGTTCAGCAGGCACAAACACTGGAAATAGCTACAGAGGAGGATGAAGTGTTGATTCAAAGGTGAGTGTAGTGTGCAAGTTTTGTCTTTCATCCCTTCACACCTTCATGTATATGGTGACGTAAGGAGTTACATTTATAATGTTTGATGCTATTTGCTATCTAATATATGGATGTGGTTATTCATTGGACGGCTTATTTATGTTTTGGTGTTGAAATGACATGAGATTTACTTATATTATCATTACGATGAATATTATGATACTAAGAGCCCTAAACTTATTATTTCACCCACTGTGCCACTCTTTGTCTGGCATTTGCTTTCTGATCACATGTACTATCCTTACTATACTTCCATATTTCAATATTTAACTGTTTCTGGTACATAAACCTCTTCTTCTATATGTTTGTTTTTTCTACTAGTATTTACTTTTCAACTCTACACTGTCCTAAGATGTGCATTCTGTTCAGAATTTGGTAGTGTTAATTTGAAGATGTTAGATTCAAGCATAGATTCACAAATAGCTCTCATTTTATTGATAAGAACTAGCTCTTCGTATACAGAATCCTGAACTGGTACTTACATGATATAAAACTATACCTTATCCTGGAGAGTACAGTAGTTCATTTCAAAAGCCTTTTTCTTGGTGACTAGGTTATCAGTGGAACAATGAGCATGGAGAATTCACTGGTCAGGTCGCTTCTTCCTTGCTGTCATCGATAGTATCATGAGGTTCAGTGATAACAGCTGAATGTGATACACTATATGCGGTGCAATCCTAAGGTCTACATAGACTGAATGCTTGTCTTTCTTAACTGATTTGTATAGTCTGTTATGAAAATTCGATTAGCAAATAATTGTTCTCATTATTCTATTCCTCATTGAGTGATTATTATTCGTTTATCTGTACAAAATCCTCTCGTGCTGTCAGCAAATTACTTCAAAATACGAGGGGATCCAGGAAATAACGACCGTTTTGTTGTAATAATTAAAAAAATATTTTATTTGAAAAAAACAAAGTCTGTTACATAACTGAACCTTCCTTTACTTCTCTACATAATCACCACCTACATTTAAACATTTGTCGTATCTGTTCACTAGCTTTAGAATTCCCGTGTTATACTCCTCTGCCGCCAGTTCATTAAGCCAGGTGTTCTGTCTTCTTCAACTCTTCATCACTTCCAAAACGCGTACCACCCAGAAAGTCTTTCAGCTTAGTGAAAAGGTGAAAATCCCTAGGAGCAAGGTCTGGACTATAGGGCGGATGATCAAAGATTTCCCAACCGAATTGATCCAGCAATTCTCGAGTTGAAGCAGCAGTGTGCGGGCGGGCGGACGTTGTCGTGAAGAAGCACAACTCCTCTCGAAAGCATTCCTCACCTCTTGTTTTGGATGGCTCGCCGTAGTTTTCGTAAAGTCTCACAATAACGATTTGCATTGATCGTAGTGCCTTTTGGCATGAAATCCAGCAAAAGAACACCTTTGCGATCCCAAAAGACAGTAGTCATGACTTTTTGTGTTGAGAGAGTCTGTTTGAATTTTCTCGGTTTCTTGGGTGATGAGGGATGATGTCACTGACGTGATTGGCACTTGGTCTCTGGGGTGTTGTGAGACACCCAGGTCTCATCACCAGTCACAATTTGATCAAGAAAGGCGTCTCCATCTGTGTGATATCGCATCAAGAATGTCAATGCTGAGGCCATTCTCTGAGTTTTGTGTTGGTCACTCAGTTGCTGTGGAACCCATCGTGCACAGATTTTGTGGTAGCCAAGATGTTGCGTCACAATTTCACCAAGCAAAGAACGAGAAATGTCAGGAAAGGCAATATGCAATTCGCCGAGTGATGTGCGCCTGTCTTGCAAGATTCTGTCGTTCACTTTAGTCTTCAGGTCTTCTGTGATGAGTGATGGGCGTCCGGGTCGAATTTCATCGTGGACATTTGTTCGCCCATTGTTGAACATTTCGCACTATTTTCTCACATTTCTTTCATTCATTACAGTATCACCATACACTTCTTTCAATTGCCGGTAAATTTCTGCAGGTTTCAAATGTCGGGCATTCAAAATCGAATCACACTCTCACCTCACAGTCGGCGGGATTATCAATCACGTCGTTCATTTTGAAGTAACACAAAATGCACAATGGCGACTTGTTGCAACCAGTACTCACAACATTATGAGAACACATGTTAAGGAAGCCAGTTGACCTTCAAACAAGGAAGAGTCAGCTGCGCGGCGGTATGCGCGAACGGTCGTTATTTCCTGGATCCCCCTCGTAAATACACCTGTGATCGCGTTTTAGGTCATATATGCCTACTAGAGTTCATAAGTTTGTTAATGAATTTGGGGCAGCGGGAACAGTGTAAGATGATGTGCAAAGAAGACGTCATACAGTAATCACAGAAGAAATGTAAGATACCCATGTCACACCTGTGGAGTAACAGTTAGCGCTTCTAGCCTCGAAACCAGGTGGGCCAGGTTCGATTCCTAGTCGGGGCAAGTTATCTGGTTGAGGTTTTTCTGGGGTTTTCCCGAAACCCATTATGAGCAAATGCTGGGTAACTTTCGATGCTGGACCCCGGACTCATTTCACTGGCATTATCACCTTCATCTCATTCAGACGCTATATAGCCTAAGATGTTGATAAAACATCGTAAAATAACTTACTAAAAAAAAAAAACCTACTAAGATAACGCTTAGGAAAATTTCTCTTAAATTATCTTCTGCATATTTGTCAACTAATGGGATTATACTATATTTCCGAAAAAGTGTATAATAAGTTAGTTGCGTTAAACTGCTGTAGCTTGACTGTAATGGAAGAACTTCGACCACGTGATAATGTATTTATGAATGCATGTACATTTTGTAGTGATAGCTGTGAGCAGTATGGAATGAAGATAAATGTCAACAAGACGAAGACTATGATCATAAGAAGAAAAGTAAAGAAAGTAAGCATTATTACAAAAATTCGAATCGAATCCAGAATCTCTCAGCTTTGTGTGCTGAGCGCTCTTTCCATCTGAACTATGCCGTGACCCGATTCAGTGCGCCAGCCGAACTCCCTCCTTTTGTCTCATCAATAGTCTCTATCTGCATTTCAGACATGTAAGTCATGTAAGCAGGAGTGCATATTTAAATGATGATACAAAAGAGGGAGTTCAGCCGGCACCGTGAATAGGGTCTCGGCATGGCTCAAATGGAAAAAGTGCTCAGTGCGCAAAGCTGAGAGGTCCTGGTTCGATTCGCGATGCTGGAACGAATTTTTCTTCAATAATACGTATCTACAGGTATGACTACTTTTAGTCAATGATTATTCAATGAAGATGGCGAGGTCTGCATATATGAATATTAAAGGAGGTAAACTTGTGAATTCTAAATGAGACAGTAGAGGAAGTGCACAGCTTCAAATACTTGGGGTGTACTATAAGCAGTAACATGAGGTGCTGCCAAGATGTCAGAAGGATAGCAATGGCAAAGAAAGCATTAATAGAAAAATAAGCATCTTCTCCGTACCTCTAGAGAAGAACTAGTGAAGTGCTTTGTGTGTAGTGTAGCATTGTATGGAGCAGAAACCTGGACATTAAATGAAGAGAGACGACTAGAGGCATTTGAAATGTAGATATGGATAAGGATTGAGCATGGAGATTGAACAGACAGAATGAGAAATGAAGCTGTGGTGGAAAGAGAGGGTGAAGAAAGAACGATGCTGAAGCTGATCAGGAAGAGGAAAATGAATTGGTTGGGTCACTGGTTGAGAAGAAACTTGCTTCTGTAGGATGCATTGGAAGGAATGGTGAACGGGAGAAGAGTTCGGTGCAGAAGAAGATACCAGATGATAGACGACATTAGGATATATCGATCATATGCGGAGAATAAGAGAAAGGCAGAAAATAAGAAAGACTGGAGAATGCTGGGTTTGCAATGAAATATCTGCCCTTGGACAGAACACTATGAATGAATGTACACTTTGTGAATGGATTTTCACTTAAAATCCATGAGTCCACACCTGTGGAGTAACGGTCAGCGCGTCTGGCCGCGAAACCAGGTGGCTTGGGTTCGAATCCCGGTCAGGGAAAGTTACCTGGTTGAGGTTTTCTGGGGTTTTCCTTTAATCAATATGAGCAAATGCTGGGTAACTATCGGTGCTGGACCCCGGACTCATTTCACCAGCATTATCACCTTCATATCATTCAGACGCTAAATAACCTGAGATATTGATACAGCGTCGAAAATAATAAAAAAATTAAAATGCATGACGGAGAAATTGATTCAAATCTAATTTTGTTTTCGATCGAAGATTCCTTTCACTTACAAGGATATGTTAGCAAAACCGACGATTGGAGTTCTGAAATAGCAAATCTACTACATGAGGAACTTCTTCACGACGAGAGAATAGGAGTGTGGCTTGTAGTTAGCAGGGAAGAAATAGTGAGCATATATTTTGATTTTAGGAAAAAATGATGTGATGTAGAGGATGTGAAGAAATAAGCCGACAAACTTTCTGAAATGACCTTCAATTAAAAAGAACTATAAATGAATAGGTTTCAACTTTCTAAGTGAAATAGTACTGTCGACGTGGTATAAACACTTTTGTGATTAGGCATTGTATTGTGTACATGCTTATTGAAAATTTCTTAACTGTCTTGCATGGAACTGTTGAACTTCTGGAATCTGAGATCAGCTCTCAATTGACTGCCTATCACTCTGATTCAGTTGGATTTGCATAATTCAAAATATATTTTTTTGCTTGGTTATTTGAAGAGTGGAACTGGCAAAATGTTCTATATACCATTGAGGATAATTAGAGGAGGACAAAATACGTTGTGCAGCTGAACAAGGCACTTGAAACTCTTTGACATTTTAGTTAATCTTTATGCTACTTCTAACATTACTAGTGCAATGCTCCTTTGTTTGCATCAGTATCATGGCACATAGAACTTGAATCACGAGAAAACAATTTTCAGAAAAACTTTGCCTTTTTCACCATTCATTTAACGACGCTGTATCAACTACTAACTTACTTAGCGTCGATGAAATTGGTGAAAACGAGATGGTATTGGCGAGATGAGTCTGAGGATTAGCCATAGATTACATAAAAATTCGCCTTAAGGTTGGGGAAAACCTCTGTAAAATTCAATTAGGTAATCAGCCCAAGCAAGAATCGAACCCACGGTCGAATTGACAGGCAATTGTGAGCCGATTGTACTATGCCAGTGGTTAATTTTATGATTAAAAATTGGAAATCACTTCAGCATAAAGAAAAAAACCGTTGGAAATGTATTTTCTACAATAACGCATATCCTTTCTTTTTTCTCGGCCTTCGAGAGATTGTCTGACTTTCATTATTGGGACTGACATTCAACATAATCACAGAATGAAAACTACAAAATTATTTAAAATCGAACTGTGTGATTTTCATTGGCATATTTCTTCATTCTGTGGCTACTACCACAATAAGGTATCTGTCTATTTTTGAGACATTTTACTGTCAAACCTCAAAGTCTGTCAAAACTAGTTTAAACAAGTGCTGCTGGTTCAAATCAGTTTTACCTCGTTAGAACTTGTTCTAACTATGCAAATCATTTTGCAGCGCGGTGTTTTTCTCATTTAAATGTCAGCGAGCTTATTTTTGCATGTTTCCACCAGAACTATGCAGTCCACACCCGGAGTAACGGTTAGCACGTCTGGCCGCGAAAACCAGGTGGCCCGGGTTCGATTCCCGGTCGGGCAAATTACCTGGTTGAGGTTTTCCGGGGTTTTCCCTCAACCCAATGTGAGCAAATGCTGGGTAACTTTCGGTGCTGGACCGGACTCATTTCACCCGGCATTATCACCTTCATCTCATTCAGACTTTTCATAACCTAAGCTGTTGATAAAGCGTCGTAAAAATAACCTATTAAAAAACTATGCAACAGCATGTACAGCCAGTTTTTCTGGCAGATATTACGACGTCTTACAATAGGTTGTCGGTAACACAATATGGCTTGCCCAACCCACCCTCTAGCCTCTGTGATTACTAACTTTGGGAAAGTTTAAAATAATAAATTTGTCAGAAGTCGACACACTTTACGCAAAGTGAAAATAACATTCGTCAACATATTAATATTGAATCAATTTGTCAAAGAGA
>JAJSOF020000042.1:9210943-9239147 GCA_025594305.2 Periplaneta americana | reverse complement strand
TGAAATAAATATATTCAAAGTTTCATTGATATGCATCAGAGCATTAAAGGAAAGAAAATACGTACGCAGCAAATGATAGAAAACATGCTCACATATCCATAAATAGGCCTACACAATATACATTATAGAATGTATAATTTTAAGTTAATCAGCATATTGTTAGGTTTCAGATAATCGAAAATTATATTAACATACATTACTCTTAGGTCACAAGACATAAATACATGCACCTTGGTTACAAAAGTTCTTATTATAATGAAATTCTTAAGTGAAATAAATATGTGATAATCAGTATAGACCTGTAGTTAAGTTTTAGAGAATTGAAAATTATATTCCCAGTACTTTTAGACCATAGGACATAAGTAACCACACAAAATATAATGCGCAAAGGTAGCCAAATTACATTGCATTTGTAAGTCATTCTTCAAGGTAATGCTACCAATTATAAAAAGTAGCCTACCGGTACCTAATACATTGCAAATAATAGGTAACATGAAGAAATAAAAACTAAACATAATCACATTAGGCAAAATAAGAAAAAACATACTTTTTATGAGTGGATTTCCTTACACAATGTATTGTTATTTTAAATATATATAAAGAGTACGGCAAAACATCCTCCCTAATTTAAAGTTGAAATAAAAAACAGATGGATCAAAATAAGGAAACTTTATTAATATGAATGGTATCTTAACAGTGGAATTTTCCATTTATTGAATAACATGTCTCTCAAGTGGTGTCCTTCCTTATCAATGCATTGTTGAATGTGACTTCAGAAATTATCCATCACTCTAAGTTAGCATTTCTTGAGAATAAGACCAATTCCTTCCCATGTATTGCATTTCTTAGGTCTGGCAAGGTCCTCGGCCGATGTTTGAACACCTCAGCCTTAAGATGCCCCCATAGAAAAAAATCGCAGGGTGCAAGGTCCGGTGATCGTGCTTCATCACTAAAAGAACCACAGCATCTTCAGCATCTGCATTATACATTTTCACTTATCGGGATGCGTGAATCATCAAAATTTCCGATATTACAGTGGACAGAACCCTCTTGAACTTCATGAAAAACCTCTACATAACGACCGTGTTACTGTATGGTGCGCGGTTGGGATACTTGTGCTTACTTTTTTGAAGAGGATGGTGCTACTGTGGCAGTAAACTCTCAGCGGTACACTTTTATGATCAACAATTTTTTTGGCACCAAGACTCAATGTGCTGCAGATTGACCAGGTATGGTTTCAGCAGGACGGAGCCATCTCTCACATAGCTCAGATTTCCCTCCAAGTCCTGAGACAGATGTTTCCTGGACGCATAATTTCTTCACGTGGCGACGTCCCCGTCCAGCACGATCACCGGACCTTGCACCCTGCGATTTTTTTCTATGGGGGCATCTTAAGGCTGAGGTGTTCAAACATCGGCCGAGGACTTTGCCAGACCTAAGAAAATGCAATACAAGAAAAATTTGGTCTTATTCCTCAAGAAATGCTAGTTAGAGTGATGCAGAATTTCCGGGATTCATATAGTATACGATATCGCTTAATTTTCGTCAAGTTGCACAAACTATGACGTCACAATATGGCGGCAGAGACGTCACAATATGGCCGACGTAAACCAAAACAATAAATAATTAAAACTATCTAACAGAATTTAAAAACAAATTGACGATATCGCATTCTACAATATAACCCAACCGCTCTTATCCAAAATATGATATCACCAAAACAATTCACGATATCCCATATTGCAACAGAGCCCATCCGCTCTTATCCAAAATACGATATCAGCAAACCAATAAAACTATCTAAAAAAATTAACGATATCCCATTCTACAATATAACCCATCCGCTATTATCCAAAATACGATATCGACATAACATTTCACGATATCCCATTATGGAATATAACCCAACCACTCTTATCCAAAATACGATATCACCAAAACAATACACGATATCCCATTCTGGAATATAACCCAACCGGTCTTATCAAAATACGATATCACCAAAACAATACACTATATCACATACTGGAACATCTCATAACAATAAAATATAACCTCAAAGAGCCCACTAACCTTCTCACACACCACAGCTTTAAGAAAAAGAATACAAATACAACATAATAAAATATTCAATTTAAATAAACTAACCTTCAAACCATTTCCAAAAAAAACTTCCTACCGCAGTGCTCTCACAAATTTCAACCCCAAAGAAAAACATTAAAAAAACAACGAACAGATACACACACACACACACACACACACACACACACACCCATATATACAAAACCAACAAAATTATAAAAACATATTTCGACAAAAACTCATCATTACCAAAAAAATAGAAAGCTCTCCCTAGCGAAATAAAAAAATAATCTCTTCAAAACAATATGGTTGAAAACAAAAATAATTAGAACAAAAATAAAATAAAAATGACTCCTAAATAAAACAAAACACACACATCCTCATTATCAGGGACATACAAAACTAATCACAGTTTTCGCATTAACACACAATTCATTCACTACAAAATCTATCCGTTGCTTCCATGCCCACATAAAAGTCAAACACATTATATTCAAAAGAGACAGCTTACTCTTGCTGAACCAAGAACCCTTTCTTATGGACCGCCAAACATTATCCTTTCGACAGAATCCACATAAAACGGTCCTTGGTTCGGCGCTCAGAAACGCAATGCTCAACCATTCCCGTATGACATTTGGGACAGATGTACTCATTAGAAATCAAACCCCTCAGCAACAGACTCCATTCCACAACAATTAACCAAACCCAAAAACTCTCACAAATAAAACAAATAATACAAATATTTAGAAACACCATTTCAGGAATTGAAGAATAAATCAAATCATCTACTCACCATCCAAACACATCCTTAACCGGTACGCCATTCAAACCTCATGAATACCAACCACGAAAAAAAAAATTCCACATATCTACCAAACTTAACACTACCATCCAAAAATTTACGTCAAGTGACGTCATAATATCACATCACTCCATTCTCCAATCTAGCCAACATAAATTCTCATAAAAACAATAACGATATCGTATAATCAAGTAAACCCGAATTTCCGAAGTCGCATTCAACAATTCACTGATAGTGAAGGACACCACTTGAGAGACACATTATTCAAAAAATGAAAAATTCCCACTGTTAAGATACCATTCATATTAATAAAGTTTCCTTATTTTGGTCCATCTGTTTTTATTTCAACTTTAAATTAGGGAGGATTTTTTGCCGCACCCTATATATATATATATATATATATATATATATATATATATATATATATATATATATATATATATATATCATTGCTTGCGGTGATAGTATGTAATTTTATGCACATATGTAATATCAATAAGATGACATTCCTTGCTTTCTTAATAATATATATCCGGAAAAATATAAAAGGGTTATTTGAATGTGAACTATATGCATTTATTAACCCCAGTGAAAAATAATACACTAGGAATATCTGCAAAAACAAAACAACAACAAAAATGCCTGTGCAAATGACAACATAGACCACTAACAAATATAAAAGTAATTTTAAATAAGCATTTCAATCCAATTTGAAAAGACGACAACATACCTCTTGATGGTACAGCATCATGTTTCAAAATTCTATTGCCATTACTTTTCCAAAAATCTGTGTCCTTAAAATGAGCCGAACACAATTTTACGTGAGGTGAAGGCACAAATTTATCTCTTTTAATAGCAACAAGCCACTTAGAAAGTAGCTCGGGCTTCGTCAAAGGGAACCTGTAAAGACAGATTGTTGCCTAATTATAAACTTTTTCAACTACGGTATCTAAGATAGGCATATACATATGTTACAGTTTCAATGTAGCTTCCAGAATTCAATTTCATTATTTTAAAGCTTGTGTACTTACTTGTGAAAAGAAATTCCTGACCCTCTAAGCCACGTGTTCTTGCAGTTATGCGCCGCACAGGAAACCACCATTTTACACTATTTACAAAGCATATAACTTCATATCAACTATAATAATATTTACAAGACATAAAATTTCATACTATTATCACAACAATTTACATCACTTTCACAGTGTTCACAAAAAAACACCCAAGACAAAACACAGCACAAGCAGGCCACTACCGTGTTTACCGAGTGTTTCTACCAGTACACAGTGGGACGGATTGCAATTCTAGCCGGAACAAAATCAATTTTCACATGTTCTCATTTTTATGCGTGTCCTATCTCAAGTTGTTCCTAATGAATCACAGAATGCTTATCTATGAGAAAGAAGCTTTCACACTAAACATACGCACGTCACACAATGATGTTGACGAGGATTCCCCCCGTAACCAGTTTTGTTGCTCAGCCACACTGAAATAGTGTAAGAAGCAAGCTTGTTTTCTGTGATCTGGGAGTGAAACATTTCGTGATTCTGAAATGGAAAATGAAGAACAACGTTGGTAGATAATTATTATATAAATTTTATGTTCATAATAACTTTGAATTTTTAGAAACGGCATGTTAACTGAACAGCGGGAAATGCGATTTTTTTAAACTATTTCTCAAAGTAAACGTTGACTTATAATAGGAGGGTCACACAGAGTCACATTTATTTTTATGTCAGAATGTAGGTTTAAGTGTGCACTTTAAGACTAACCTAGTTACATGTGCTCCTACTGACAGCTCTGCATGTGGTTAATTTTATTCAGACTCGGAACCGCTACCGGTGATTTTGCGCCGTGATCTATTTCCAATACTTGCCAATAAAAGTGTCGACTTGGATGAACTATATAAATATGTTTTGAACAAATTATGTATTGAAACATGTGATTCTAATAGTGAGAAGTGCATTCGTAATATTTTGAAAAATATTCGAAGTAATTTTAACAGACAATGGATGCAGTGTCACTGGAAAAAGGATTATTTTCTAAAAAACATTGTTCTTAGCAGGTCAGAGGCAACAACAAAGATATTTTTGAAGCTAGAACACAGGGGCTTATTTCTATATTTCGCTCTAAATTAGATCTTCTTATTGCCAAACCGAAATCTGGTGGCCCTGGGACATCAAATGATGGCAATATAGCACGTTGGTTTTTTTGAAAACCCACAAATTACAGCCAATATTACGGGCATTAGTAAGACTTCATTCACAGATTTTCCGTAATTTTATGCATCATTTCATGTGGATATTCAATATACAGTATATTGAGGCGTTTGAGAAGTACATCAGTATGATACAGCCCATTTATGTAAAATAGTTATATCCATGGTACTACATGCCATCCAGCGTGCATAAAATACTTATACATGTAGGAAAAATTGCAGAAACTGCATTACTTTCTTTTGGGATGTTATCTGAAGATGCTCAAAAGGCAAGACACAAACATTGACAAAAGTACAGGTTAGACCACGCTAGGAAGTGTCCTCGTGAGAGAAACTTAGATGTCCTACATGTTGTTAGTATCTTCTGATGCCATCATATCCCAGATCAATCGACATCCAAATACAAGAAATGTAATTTGAGGTAATTAAAGTACTACAAGTACCACCTGCGAGTGCCAACAACAGCACTGCTCGACTGCAACCTCAAGATGAGGACGACAGTAGCGCTAGCGGATGCGACACTTCTGGAGATACAACAGACGCTTCAGATTTTTAAACATTAGTCATAAAATTTACTACATATATTACTTTTCTCTTCATAGTAGTCTGTAAAATAATTTCTATTTACTTTAATTTTTTATTTGCATTAATTGCATGCAATTTCTATTACCGTACGATTCCTTTTTAGTAAATAGGCATTCTATACTAAAATAATAATTCTCATACAAATATTTCATCAAATGTCATAATAATTTACCTTCATTTTGCTATTTTCAACGATTCGAAAGGAATTTATCAATATTAGATTTTGTTCCGGCTAGAATCGCAATCCGTCCCACTGTGCAGTAGTAGGGCGGCGAAAACATGCGCAAACTGGTTTCAATTTTGAACAGGACATCAGCGCTCCGTGTGAGTCTAGTATACTATATAACGTCTTTGATCACTCACGTCTTGGGGCTCCTCAAATTTAAAATTCACCGTCTGCCACTGAGTTGTAAAACATGAGGTAATAGTGAAACAGATATTATCGGAAATGTAATGAAACCAGAACGATGGTTATATTCGAGTCTGATGTTTGTGTTGACTTATATACGTTAGAGGTAAAACCTGCAACTTACCTCTCCCACAACTGTAATCCCACGAAACAAAAAAATATGGAATTCCACACCGAAAGTGTAAACTTTATTGCCTATGCCTGGACTTTCAGGAACGAAAGAGATCAATTATGCCGTGAATGTATTGACAAAATAGATCTCACTGCTCCAGAGATGCGCTGTCGTGTTGTGTTAGCCACAAAGCTTTAATGAGAGACCATAAAAATAGATGTATGATTTGAGGCTTTCTCGGCGTTGGTTCGCTAATATGTTTTCGCGGGATATCAGCCGAGTTAAGATTTTGGAATGCTCCAAGCTTTCGACTGCTATCTCTGCAGCCATCTTCAGGGAAGTGATGTCCGAACAGTCGAAAAAATCGAAGGAGAATTTGGAGGAAAAATTTAAAAGGTACGCAAAACGCGTCCTTGCAAGGGGTTGGGGGCTGTACAAAACTAAATATGTGAGCTCCAAGCCTGTTGGCCACTAGTCTCACTCCGGGTTACGCTGCTCCTCTGAAGGAGCTCTAGAAAATTTTGAAGGGGAAGCCGAAATTGGACGTAACCTCTTAGGTAACACATACGCGAGGGGACTGAGATTTGATCAAGTGATCACGGAACGGGGCGAGGAGGATTGGCTGGTGTTTGCCGTTAGGATGGCAAGACGCCGTCATCTGTTGTTCGATGACAAAGCATGTGAAGGCCGTCGGAAGAAGCGCCGTGATATCTAAATCTGCAATTTGAGAGGTCCTTGTCCTTTCAATTTGCGACTAATTGAGTGACCTCGTATATTTAATAGACTATTTATAGTATCTGAACTAGGGCATACATCGTTTATAATAAGGGGGGAATATATATGGGAAAGGGCATATAGGTCCGTGGCCCATTTCTTATAGGGCTCATCCCGACATTTGTCTTACGCCTGAGGAAAACCACGGAATACCTTAGGCGAGATGAGCTGTCTCATGTATAAGAGACTAGCCAATTTGGCTATTATGTTGGAGGTGATTGTTGTCATGAGCCTTGTTGAATCGTCTCAATTTTGAGACAAGCCATTTGGCTATATGATGACTCAATTACGAAGAGGGGGGAGAGATGTAATTAGTTAATTAATTTAAAGTAATTAGGGAGATTAATGGAGATATGAGTGCAGGTCCGTGGCCCATTTCTTTTAGGGCTCATCCCGACATTTGTCTTAGCGCCTTAGGAAAACCACGGAAAAACCTTAGGCAGGATGAGTTGTCTCAGTATCAGAGACTAGCCAGTTGGCTCTTAGGTTGAATGACTCTATGAATCGATGGATATATACTAGCCAATTGGCTCTATGATAGTTCCATCGATCAACAAAAGTAGATATTGTTAGGGGGATTTTGTTTAGCCCAGTTAAGACAAGGTAATTTTAAAGCGGTTGCACTATCCAAGGAGTCTCATGGAGTTGAGTCGTGGCTACCAAAACCTGGGAGTAACGCCAGCCTCCCTGTCCTCCTGTCTCAATAGTATAGCTAATGGACCTGTCTGGTGTCTGCGCCGTAACCTAGGATCATACTGGCCGAGGCCAGATATGAGCGGGTTGGGGTGCTGAGCTTCCGCATACAGGTTCCTAGCCAGTCGAGCAATGAACTCGTCTGTGGTTGGCAACTCTAGTTCATCATGGAACTTTCTTCTCGAGGCGACTCGGGGGAGATGGGTAATGAGTCGAATCACCTGGTTTTGGACAACTTGGAGTTTACGGAGATGGGACACTGCCGCAAACCGGCCTTGGACCAACTTAGGCCCTCTTACAATCAAGGTCATAAAGATCACGGACCGAGGACGGCAACCGATTCCAACCGGCGGTACAGGGCTCGCCGCCCGCCAAACTTCACACAGGAATCCCGGGAGGGGCGGAGCTTACGAGAGATGACAATTCCCGGCCCCGGATTGGCCGATTTGCCAACCAATCCCGTTTCACCTGAGACAGCCTAACATCTATATTACCTTTCGACTTTCTGTTCGGTTGGCGGATGGAGAGAGACTTCTTTCTTGGACGTGAAAGGAGCAAGACGTGTCCTGAGATCTTCTGATTGGCGCACCAGCGAAAGCAGCTACAGCGGACAACCAACCAGATCCCTCAGTGCTACAGCAGCAAGCGAGCGCAGCAGCCAAGCAGCTCTCGGCCAGGAGGCTCGAGGCGCCGAGCATCGTACTTCTGTCGGCCAGGCGGCGGACACCTACGTAATCGGCACTTCTTAAAGAGCAGCCTATTGGTTCCATTGCCGCACCGGCGCTCAGCGCGAAGAAAGCCGCGCAGCCTACGGAGGGCTGTGCGCACTAACTTCCCTAGGCCAGGCGGATCCCGGTCGGGGATTGGGTCCTCTCTCGAGGAGACCCTAGCCGTCCTCGGCCCCTAGGCAGGCTTCCTGCTAGGGAGAGACTCTGTGCCTTCGTGCCGGAGTGACTGCCCAAAGGCAGGGCCTTCGGGCTAATTTGCTTTCCGCCCTCCACTCTTCTACTATTGCCCGGCCCTTCTGAGGGCTACGCAAATTTTCGTCCGGCCCTTATCAGGGCCAACGAAATTAGCGAACCAAACCGACGGTCCCCGGCGGGCTCCGCAACGCTTGTTGCGATCGGCTAACCGGGCTAGGCTTAGGCGACCGGTCGGGCGTAACTGCTGGGCTTCCACCCTTAGTGGGAAAGGGGCCTAGCAGGTTCTTGCACTGCGGACAGAGTGCCGCTTAGGTTCCCCCTGACAGGATCGAATTTCTAATTCGAATGGCTCCAGTTAAGAGCAACAAGGCCACGAGCCAACCTACTGCAGGTGGCGTAAAGCGGTTGCTAGTTTGCACTAGCCAGACAGGGCCCACCACCTCCTACTTGCGCGTGTCGCGTCCCGCGCAGATTACTCCTCCGCCCAGGCGTCGGAACTTGCGATCGGCTGGACCTATACGGACACCGCCTGTCCCGGTTCCCGTTGCGGAGATCCTTGAGCTTCGTCCCCTACCACCATCCCAGTCCCTTCAGGACTCCCACGAAAGCCCACCCCTCCCAAGTTAGCTCCCAAGGTCACAGAGGTGACACGTGTTGACTCGCCCGGTCCTGGCGGACTGAATAGCCGTGGTGTTACGGTCTTGGCTGATGAGGTGCCGCCGATTCCATCTGGGTCCGGCGCACTTCAGGTCATTAAGGCCAAAAAGAAGAAGAAGAAGGGCTCAGCTAAGACTGAGCAGGGCGGCATTCCTTCCGCTGTGAGCTCACCAAGGAAGAGATCGGCTCTCTCTACCTTGGAGCAATTAGAGGCGGCGACTCTTCAAGTCGTGACCGAGGAGGCAGCACCCCCGCCGCCGAACCTGAGGCCCCACAGGAGACGGCTGCTGCCTCTGAGGTAGATGAGGCAGTTCCCCCCCTTCCCCCAGCTCGTACTCACGTGTCGGAGAGTGAGGACGATGGAGATGATGTTGAGACTGCCCTCACTAGGCGACGTGGTGATATCCCACCCGTTATTATTACGCCAGCCTTCACTGGCTCGATGGGCCGACTGAACTTAGAGTTCAAGGCCGAATACGAACCGTTGGGCTTATGCTCGTACAGGGCGCGCGGCGGACGGCCGTGAAAACTGTTTGCGAAAGGGACTACGCAAATCTTTGCAGGTTCCTGACCGAACGGGGAGTAGCGTACAACTTGCTGCGCCCCAAGAACGACAAGCCTCTGCGATTCGTTCTAAGAGGAATAGATATCCACACAGATGAGGAGGACATCCAGGGCGACCTGGAATTCCAAAGCATAATCGTCCGGCGAGTGACGAGGATGCACTCATCAAGGACAAAGGCCAAACTCCCAATGGTCATTGTCGATGTGGACAATTCCCCCGAAACCCGGGATAGAATGAGAGCCTTGCGTCAGTGCTGCCTGATGAGGGTAACAGTTGAGGACTACGTCCCCAGCAAGCGCCCGCCTCAGTGCAGCAACTGCCAGTGGTACTACCACACGCAGGCTAGCTGCAATGCGCAGCCTATGTGTCGAGCTTGTGCACGCCCCATAAGACTAAAGATTGTCGCAAGCCGCACGATGTCCCCGCTACATGCGCACTCTGTACTGGCGCTCACACCGCCAATTACGGAGGGTGTCCCGTAGCATTACAGGTTAGAGATGCCACGGAAGGAACGAGCAGGGCTGCCCGACGGAGGAGGGCAGAGCTCGAGGAACAGCGGACGCTCCAATACGAGTGGCTCCGGCAGCAGCGGGTGGAGCGGGCTGCGAGGCAGCAGCAGCTGTTCCGAGAACAGCAGCCGCAGCCACAGGCTCGCGCCCCTGTGCAGGGCCCCGTGCGGAGCGACGCACGGAACTCGGGCCGGTCCGCCAACAGCAGCAGCAAACGCAGCAGCAGCAGGCGGACATCCCTTCGCTTTTGGAGGTGCCCGTTGCCGCGCCTCTGTGGTCCACCGTGGCAGCGACAGCCCCCAAACTGCTGCCAATAATGTAGGACCCCTTTCTCAGCGCCTAAGCGCAACAGGGGCAGCAGAAAAGCTACCAAGGCTACCACGGTAGAGTCCATCTCCGCCCCTGTCCCACAGGCCCAGCAGGAAGCTATTGCAAGCACCTCGAAAGGCCCGACCGGTCAAGGCGCGACTTTGGACCAAGTTCAGCACTTTGCCGAGGCATTGCAGTTAGCAAACCCTAACCTCCCGCTCGCCCCAATATTAGAAGGATTAACCAGAGTGATAGTTCTCCTTATGGAGAATCCTATGTCTGCCCTCCCGGAGATATTTAAGCTCCTAACCTCCCTCGTTTCTCTCAATGGCCAGACGAAGTGACGGAGTTGCTAGGATGTGTATATGGAACGCCAGGGCCTTAGACATGATAGACATGAGTTCAGGGCCTTCCTAGACGCAAATAATATAGACGTAGCATTTATAACAGAAACGTTCCTGACACCCCAAGTAAATTTAAGATGCGCGGGGTTTAAAGTCTATAGACAAGATAGAGCGGGTAGAAGAGGCGGAGGTGTAGCGGTGTTCGTTCGTTCTTCGATCGCGCACTGTGAGTATCTCCTTCCCCAGCTAGCGGCATTAGAGGCAGTGGCTATTAGACCCTATATAGGCAGACTCCCCTTTCTGCTTATGGCTGCCCACAGACCTCCGGGCACACTAAATGAACGCGATTTAGATATAGTGACAAGTCTATCCGATAGATTCGTAGTCGCCGGCGACCTCAATGCGAAGCACGCTAGCTGGAACTGTCAACTCCCCAATCGGCAGGGCGATAGGATTTTTCTAAATTCTACAGGAAACGCATAAATCGTGATGGCCCCTAGGGAACCCACACACGTACCGGCTGCTGCAAATCAACTGCCTGACATATTATACATCGCTCTGGTGAAAGGTCTCACAACTAGAGCGAGACTAACAACCCTGGATGATCTTCCGTCCGACCACCTACCGGTGATAATGGAGATCATGCACCCAGTTGAACTCTCCCCAACCGCTGAGAAATTCAACTACAAGGCGGCAGACTGGGTGTTCTTTCAAGACCAGGTAGTCGCTACGCTTCCACCACTCCCCCCTGAAGTCACTCCGGCAGGGATACATAGGTCAGTTAGCGACCTGACGGACTGCATAAAGAAGGCAATGGTTCCTGCAATACCGAAACGGTCTTCACAACCGAGACGGATGCAGCTCTCAGCCTATATTAGAGACCAAACGATCGCCCGCAATAGAGCAAGAACATTGTGGAAGCGTATTAGGTTAGATCAACATAGAATAGAAATGAACCGCTTGCGCAGGCGGATCAGTGAGGCGGTCCACGAAACGGTCGTGAATGCTTGGAAATCCAAGGTTGAGACGATGGACAGCAGAAACATGTCAGATGTCTGGCGTGTATCTCGAGCTCTGTCCAATCCGTCTCAATCTATTCACCCATTAGTATTCGGTCCAGATGTCACGGCCTTTACTCCTGAGGAGAAGGCTACCGCACTGGCAGACGTTTTAGAGACCACTTTTCAACCCGTGGAACAAAATTTAAACTTGCTCCATATCAGAGCTGTTGAGGAATCGGTTCGACACCTCCTTAGCAGGGAGCCGGAAAATGGGATACGACCTACGAACACCCACGAGGTCGCCCATTTCATTCGTCTTCTCGGCCCTCATAAGGCCGCAGGAGCCGACGGTATCCAAGGAATTATATTGCAGCATCTCCCAAGGTCAGCTATGAAGCGCATAGCAAAGATAATTAATAACATCTTGGCTTCCGGTCACTATCCCATTCCCTGGAAAGACGCTCACGTAGTTCTCTTTCCAAAGCCCGGAAAGGATAAGACGAATCCAAGCAACTATATGCCTATTAGTCTCCTCAGTTGTCTCAGCAAACTGGCGGAGCGGGTCATACATAGACGCCTCACTGAAGTATTGTTGCCCCAAATCAGGAACGAGCAGTTCGATTTCCACCCTGGTCGTTCCACTACACTCCAGGCACTCCGCATGACGGAGGACATTACCTGGGCTATGAGCTCGAAGCGTGTAGTAGCTGCAGCTTACCTGGACATCGAGCGAGCATTCGACAAGGTTTGGCATGAGGGACTCCTCGTTAAGTTACTGGGCATGGGAGTCCCAGATGGAATGATACTCCTCATTTCTAACTACCTCCGAGGCCGTACATTCAAAACCCGTGTGGGCACTAGTTTCTCCACCCCGTGAAATTCACGCAGGAGTCCCACAGGGTTCCATTATCAGGCCCATACTTTTCAATATATTCATTAATGACCTCCCGTTTCGCTATATCCACGGCAGAAGTAGTCATCTGTATATCTATGCAGACGACACTGCCCTCTTGGCGATGGGCAAAACCTATAGATTAGCGTCCCGTAAGATTGCAGTCGATCTTAGATCACCTCCAGCCGTGGTTCCACGACTGGAGAAGCAAGGTCAACGTAGAGAAATGTCAGGCCATACTCTTTTCACTAAGAGCGAGGCTCGAAGACATACCACCACCACCCTCACTTTTCGGACGAGAAATGCCGTGGATGAACCAAATTAAATATTTAGGGATCATTATGGACTCTCATCTCAACTTCCGAGGTCACATCCAATCCCTTCTTCGTAAGGCCAACGGGCTGATAGTTAGACACTATCCCATTCTGGCGGCCTTAACTCCTGACAACCTGAAGGTAGAACTTACCATGTATAAGGCCCTCATTCGCTCTGTCATTACCTATGCCGCACCCGCATGGGGGTTTGCGGCAGTGTCCCATCTCCGTAAACTCCAAGTTGTCCAAAACCAGGTGATTCGACTCATTACCCATCTCCCCCGAGTCGCATCGAGAAGAAAGTTCCATGATGAACTAGAGTTGCCAATCATAGACGAGTTCATTGCTCGACTGGCTAGGAACCTGTATGCGGAAGCTCGTGCTAACACCAACCCGCTCATATCTGGCCTCGGCCAGTATGATCCTAGGTTACGGCGTAGACACCAGACAGGTCCATTAGCTATACTATTTAGACAGGAGGACAAGGAGGCTGGCGTTACTCCCAGGTTTTGGTAGAAACGACTCAACTCCATGAGACTCCTTGGATAGTGCAACCGCTTTAAAATGACCTTGTCTTAACTGGGCTAAACAAAATCCCTCCCTAAAAATATCTACTTTTGTTAATCGATGGAACTATCATAGAGCCAATTGGCTAGTATATATCCATCGATTCATAGAATCATTCAACCTAAGAGCCAACTGGCTAGTCTCTGATATTGAGAAAACTCATCCTGCCCAAGTTTTTCCGTGGTTTTCCTAAGGCGCTAAGACAAATGTCGGGATGAGCCCTAAAAGAAATGGGCCACGGACCTGCACTCAAATCCCCATGAATCTCCTTAATTAACAATTACATCTCTCCCCCTCTTCGCAATTGAGCCATCATATAGCCAAATGGCTGGTCTCGAAATTGAGACAAATCAACAAGGCTCATGACCTCCTACATAATAGCCAAATTGGCTAGTCTCTTATATGAGACAACTCATCCTGCCTAAGGTATTCCGTGGTTTTCCTCAGGCGTAAGACAAATGTCGGATGAGCCCTATAAGAAATGGGCCACGGACCTATATGCCCTTCCCCATATATATTCCACCTTTATTATAAATTATGTATGCCCTAGTTCAGATAATATTAATAGTCTATTAAACATATGAGGTCACTCAATAAGTCGCAAATTGAAAGGACAGGGATATCTCAAATTGCAGCTTAGATTTCACGGCGCTTCTTCCGACGGCCTTCACCTGCTTTGTCATCGAACAACAGATGACGGCGTCTTGCCATCCTGACGGCAAACACCAGCCAACTCCTCCACGCCCCGTTCCGTGATCAATTGATCAATCTCAGCCCCCTCGCGTATGTGGTACCTAAGAGGTTACGTCCAATTTCGGCTTCCCATTCAAAATTTTCTAGAGCTCCTTCAGGGGAGCAGCGTAACCCGGAGTGAGACTAGTGGCCAACAGGCTTGGAGCTCACATATTTAGTTTTGTACAGCCCCAACCCCTTGCAAGGACGCGTTTTGCGTACCTTTTAAATTTTCCTCCCAATTCTCCTTCGATTTTTCGATTTTTCGACTGTTCGGACATCACTTCCCTGAAGATGGCTGCAGAGATAGCAGTCGAAAGCTTGGAGCATTC
The DNA here is from genome assembly GCA_025594305.2 of Periplaneta americana. NCBI lineage: Eukaryota > Metazoa > Arthropoda > Insecta > Blattodea > Blattidae > Periplaneta > Periplaneta americana. The sequence goes on along the minus strand of JAJSOF020000042.1, from coordinate 9,224,327 downwards.
CAAAATCTTAACCCGGCTGATATCCCGCGAAAACATATTAGCATAAAAATAGAGTTAAATCTAGCACACATACTCAATACGCCCTACTTTTCAGAATTTAGAATGCGAAACACTTTAATATAGCTAAAATAATAGTTACCGACATTTGTCTTACGCCTGAGGTACATGAAAAATGAAAAGAATACCCAAATTTATTTACAAATGCAGTCAAATTTAAATCCTCTGTACCCGACTGGAGCAAAGGGCCGCAACTTCTCTTTCTTCAGGCTATATCATATCCAGTTCCATTTTCTGTGCGTTACATACGGGAATACTAGTTCCTCTTGCGTTTTCTGTAGGTCTTAATTGCTGATGGTCTCCGTCCATAAATATGAAGAAATCTATGGAGACAGTGATTAATGTAACTAATACTTTGCTGATTTCCAGTAAATTTTTTTTTAGTGATATTGTAGTAATTTCATTTATTGTAATCTTCATTTCAACTTTTCCGTTCATGAATTATAGGCCTATTATTTATTTTAGTAGTTTAACCATATTAACTATGCAAATTATAAAGTAATTAGGTACGTAAAAGAAGAGCAAGGCTATGATCGTTATAGTTAATAGATTTGATAGATGTAGGCTATGTCCTATAAGAAGTTATGAATATACATCACATGGATTTCATCTGAATGATAGAGGCAAGGAGCACCTATTGCTAGCACTAGAGGTAGCCATATAAGCAGAGTTGTAATATTCCTGTGTTAGTTAATGCTAGGGCTCCTCCTTATTTAGTTTAAACCTCCCTCCAGTAAGCCTACGGTGTTTAAAACAAGTTCAAATAAATTATTAATATTCTGATGTTCTAGTAACGAATATTCTAAACACAGTATCTTCACTATTTTTCATCAAAATATTAGAGGACAGATTAATAGCGGCAGTTCGTGCAATCTATGACATTACATCTCCAACTCTGTTGTCGCTAAATACAGCTGTGAGGCTTTTCGAAGCGAAAGTGTGTCCTACACTCATGTATGGGCTAGAGCTTATATGGGAACATCTAACCTTAAGCGAAATGAGTCCAATGGAGGGTCTCAAGGCCAGGTTCCTGAAGAGGATAATGGGGGTTTCAAAATTTGCACCATCGAGATTGACCTACATACTATCCCGAGAGACATATCTAGTGGAGGATCTGAGGATCAACTACAGCTGCTATCTGCAGAGTGCTACAAGAATCTGCTAGAAGAGTTGCGGAGGAAGAAGGATGAAGTATGGGAGGAGTTTTACACTACTGAGGCAATGATGCGAAGTGAGTGGACTGAGACAAACTTTCAGATGAGACACTTGGTAACAGGACTAGCTGTCCATGGTTTCCATTTCAATGTGTGTGACAACAAGTTTTCATGACCCAAGGGATACATGTGTGTGTAAACTGTGTGCTTGACCGTGCGACAGATACCATATCACAAGATGTCCAGCAAGAAAAAGCTCCATCAGTGAACTTGCAAATGCCATATAACTCAATGCACATTGTGCACAATTTATTGCTATTATTAAAACAAAACAAAAACTGATGAATTGATAATTTCTTTAGCATCTCAAACTCACCAACCTCAGATGTGTATAACTAAACATCATATGAAACAACAGGAAATATTACAACTATTTTACAAGGATATTTATTAGGTTTTCATTTATGTAGACATGTCTTCCAAAAAGGGGGTTTTTATTTTTATCAGAGAGGATCCATTATTTAGTATTATTGACATAATATCTGATTTCTGTCTTGAACATAGGCCTATTGAAATCTGTGGAATACAAGTTGATTATGGGATAGAAAATTTCATTATCTTATGTGTTTATAGGGTGTCAATGAGAGATTGTAAAACCTTTATAACTAGGCCTGTACCTGTTTCTTTTAAAGATGGGACATGACAGAAGCATTGCGATCGGAAAAACAACTGAATGTCACATAGCGTGGTAGACCTGTTGCTATGGTAACAAAGGTTGAGTTGCCAAACTTACCGTTCCCACGTGGCGAGTGCTTAATAGCTCTCTTGTGACACTTACTGTGCACACAATGTTAGCATTGGCACATTTCGTCTTTGATTCTCTGTCGACTCTTGTATTGTCAATGAATGTTTTAAAGTCTGCCAACTTACGTCTTCCATCAGCTGGCAGCGTGGTAGTCCATAGTGGCAACATTGCACTGTAGTTCTAAGTTCGGCCGCTTAACTGTCATGTCCCATCTTAAAAAAAAAAAACGAGTAACTTAGATTCATTACCGGTATCGAAAAACTTTACAAACCACATACCGAATTGGTAATCTATGGTGACATAAACATAGATTGTCTATAAGAAAGATTACCTTATTTCTTGAAACTTATAATCTTAATCACACAGTAAGTTTCCCAACCAGAATACAGCCATTGATAATATATTTATAGATAAAAGTAGATTTAATTCCTATTCAATAGTACCTTTAATCACGATGCACAAATTCTCAATGTTTTCAATGTGACTGAAAAATTCCAAAGTTTTAATTACAAAACAACAATAATAAATGGTGAATCTCTTCATCATTTAAATGCATGTCTACAAAATGAATCTTGGAAAAATGTATGTAGTACCGATATCATTGATATTAATACTAAATTTAATGCATTTTTCACTACATTTACGAATTATTTCCATTAATGTTTTCGAGTGAAGGTTGTGAAATAATGTAAAAGTAAATGAAACATGCAGACATATAAGGTACGGTAATTAAAATATCATGTACTACAGAAAGGAATCTATATTTAATGAGTAGGAATAGTGATGATCCTCATGTTCTTAACTACAGTACCGGTACTATAAGAATTATTGTAAAACTTTGTCAAAAGTTATAAAAGATGCAAAGATGAATGAAATAATACAAAATTCACATACTGGTAATAAGATCAAAACAATTTGGGATATTATTGAAAAATATGAAATTAATCGATATTCAAAGAATTAAAATATTACTTGCAATAAAATCAATGAATGTAAAATAGATAACCCAAAATCAACTTCTACCCATTATAAATATTATTGAGACCTTAAACATTCAAGATTGTGCATAAGATGCTGCAATTGGTTACTTCACTTGTGAAAAATTCACAATTTGCTATGATATATTGTTGACACCCTTCATTTAAATTATCTTCATCTCTGTAATATCTGCTGCACACACTCTTCAGTATCGTTTCTTCCTTTGCTGAATCTCATTGTGATGTGATTTAATAACATTATTTGTCTTATGATAGAAATGATACTTTCGTGCCATCTTTGTTTACTATTCCACAAGGATAGGAGGTGGATTCGAGCAGAGGTTCACTTGCGTTCACTGTCTTCTAATTATTCTACTATGTTACATTATCAGGATTTTGACACCACTATCATAGAACGATAGAACTCAATCAAATCAGACTCCTGTATCATGAGGAGCATAGGGGATACACAAAGTGCCTCCATCGGACCCTATTTGTAGCCAACTTCTTCACTTCGCTCCATGTTTTCCCCTCCCTAGCAATTTCCTCCAAAACCGTTCTCTTCGATGTATTTTTCGGCCTTCCTCTTGTTCTACTACCCTGGGGTTACAATCCAAAGCCATTCTTTCTACTGCTCCATCTTCTTTTCTGATTGTGTGCCCTATCCAATTCCACTTTCGTCTTTTCATTTCTATTGTTTTTTTTTTCTGATTTGTTACGACAGAACTACCAACAACGAATTTCATTTCATTTATTATATTCCATAGATCTTATATTAACAATAAAGATTTAAAAGTGGAACAAATCAACATTTTACAAGATTAAAATTACAATTATAATTTTTACAAATTTTATACAATTTTTATACAACTTTTACAATATTTTACAATTTTGCAATTTTCTACAACTTTCTTACAATTTTCTACAACTTTTCACAATATTTTGTCGAGATATAGTGCGATGAATTGAGGCCCGAGGATTCACCAAAATATTACCTGGCATTTGCCTTATAGTTCGGGAAAACTCGGAAAAACCCAACCAAGTAATCAGACCAAAGGGGGTGAAATGAAGTGATGACGAGGACTCGCCATAGACCATCCAGCATCAGTCCCACGGTTGGGAAAAACCGCGGAAGAAACCAATCAATGAGAGCAAACGAGGGATCCAACCCAAGCCCGAGCGCAGCTCCGGATCAGCAGGCCAGCGAGTCTGCCAACTGAGCTACATCGATGGCTCTACTAAAACTATGCAGTACATAGTCAATCAGATTATTAAAATTACAAACACAAACGATTATTCATCAATTGAGCTACAAAATATAATACACAGCAAGTAAGTTAATTCAATTTAAAGACATAAACAATTTAATCAAAAAACCACAATTCAAGCCACACAGAGTTTGTGTGCACTCAAAGTTGGCTTTCAGGCGTCTTGTCAGCCCACTTGAGGTATGTGGATATAAAGGGAAAAGTTGAGATGGTATCGGGTATAGTTCCTGGGTAGCTCAGTCGACAGAGAGTTGGTGTGCTAAGCCAAACATCCCGGGATTGATACCTGGCCCCAGAATAATTTTTCCCTTGAAAGTATTCAGATCTTGCTATGTTCGCAGAAACATTGCTATGACTTTGTATCTGCTCTTCACATGCAACAAATTTATCATCCCATTCCTAAACCCTCCCCCTGCTCCTGCTGCAACCTGTGAACCAGATAGATTAGTAGGTGTTATATCATGTTTGTCCCCTGAACCCTCGTCTGTTACGTCTTCAGTGGCATTTGTAGGCTGCATTATAGTGATATGTCTGTATTTGAGATTAAATTTCGCTCGTAGCATAATTTTCAAACGTAGATAGCATTTCATGCACGGAAAATGCACTATAATTTGAAAAAAGCGAAACAATTTCAAAATATATGGGAATATGCCTACTATCCTTCTAAAAGGACACATAATTTTTCGTCATTGTAATGTCGCAATGAATAGATATTTCGAACGCATTGTGGTTTCACGTTATATTTATGTTTATTAGGAGTCATTTGATCTACAAAAATTTTTTAAATAATTTCGTACTGTAATAATATTTAAATTTCATATCTGATTTGCGTCTCGGATGCCATAGCTGAAATAAACGAACAACTCTCACGTGCACATCTCAAACTCAACGGTGACCACAACTCTAGTTACCAGTATTACCACACCTAGCAAGCCTCTAGTTAAGACCAATAATAGTGATACCTGTGAAAAAGCAAATGCGTCATCTGTGGAGAGGGTAATTTGAAACATTGATCACTGTCCTTTTAATAGGACAGTAGGCATATCTGGGTTAAGACTGTAAGTTTGAAACATTAAGTACGAGGGGGATCCAGGAAATAACGACCGTTCGCGCATACCCGCCGCGCAGCTGACTCCCCTTCCTTGTTTGAAGGTCAACTGGCTTCCTTAACATATGTTCTCATAATGTTGTGAGTACTGGTTGCAACAAGTCGCCATTGTGCATTTTGTGTTACTTCAAAATGAACGACGTGATTGATAATCCCGCCGACTGTGAGGTGAGGAGTGTGATTCGATTTTTGAATGCCCGACATTTGAAACCTGCAGAAATTTACCGGCAATTGAAAAGTGTATGGTGATACTGTAATGAATGAAAGAAATGTGAGAAAATGGTGCGAAATGTTCAACAATGGGCGAACAAATGTCCACGATGAAACTCGACCCGGACGCCCATCACTCATCACAGAAGACCTGAAGACTAAAGTGAACGACAGAATCTTGCAAGACAGGCGCACATCACTCGACAGGTGCATATTGCCTTTCCTGACATTTCTCGTTCTTTGCTTGGTGAAATTGTGTCGCAACATCTTGGCTAGCACAAAATCTGTGCCCGCCCGCACACTGCTGCTTCAACTCGAGAATTGCTGGACCAATTCGGTTGGGAAATCTTTGATCATCCGCCCTATAGTCAGACCTTGCTCTAGCGATTTTCACCTTTTCACTAAGCTGAAAGACTTTCTGGGTGGTACGCGTTTTGGAAGTGATGAGTTGAAGACAGTGAACACCTGGCTTAATGAACTGGCGGCAGAGGAGTATAACACGGGAATTCTAAAGCTAGTGAACGGATACGACAAATGTTTAAATGTAGGTGGTGATTATGTAGAGAAGAAAGGAAGCTTCAGTTATGTAACAGACTTTGTTTTTTCAAATAAATATATTTTTTTTAATTATTACAACAAAACGGTCGTTATTTCCTGGATCCCCCTCGTACATCAAAATATAATAATTTCTACTTACAATATATTGTTGGCCTGATGTCTCTACCTATTGATGACGAAACTTCCTCTCCTGATGCCATGGTTAATGCCTTATCTCGAAGTCCGGCCTCCTGGCTGCTGACTTCATCAAGTGGACCTTCCGTCGGGAATCTGACTGACTGACTCTCGAGACGCTACGATCCTTAGTTTATTGTGTACTGTCGAATGCCACACCCAAACATCGGCGTGGAGGGAAGAGGAAATGAGGGAATGACTTATGCCAGTTTTACGCGGAACAGTCTTTTGAACTTCGTGGACAACAGTATACAAATCAATGCTTACGGTCATGTTTAAGGAAATAAACGTCTTAAGGGTTACAAGCAGGACTCAATCACGCCGCTATGACGTGTATTAACGTCTTTATTTTAGCCTATTAGATTCGAATAACGTGTCCTGACGTCACTTGCGATCACGCGTCTCCTCGCGTAAAAACAAGAACTTTTCCATGCTATACCGCTTACGCGGGGTTTCTCACGGCGGAACAGTGGTACAGCACTGTGCGCGATTCTTCTCACAGTGTTTCAAGTTGCCTTCCTGCCATCTCTGATAATGGCCTTCAAAGCAACTTGTCGCTCTAGGTGCGAGGAACAACTGATGGGCTATGTAGACCACAGCTGAGTACAATAGAATTAAATAAATGAAAATGATTCTTTCCAAATTATATTCTACTGTATAACTGATCAATAATCAAAATAATTTACCATGTTTTTAAGAGGCGATACCAGTTTCGGGGCACAAAAATACTTTATGATAGTACAGCCCAATTGTATAAAACTCCTGACTAATGATCAACTTTGATCGAAGATCGGAAAGTGAACCGAGTTCAGACACTTCTTCTATTGTATAAAACTTTTTTTGCGATCAAATTACAGAGTGTGAAAATTATTAGAATAATCTTAATTTTAAAGGTTTTTTAATAGTTCCTTCACAAATATTCATTGAATTGATGAATATCGTTATATAATATTACTATACTGATGTAGGATATATTTACTACTAACAATGCCAGAAAGCATTGTTGTGCATTATTATTTTCTTATTTTACAATTGTTATGGGAATTTAGAAATTATTATATTATGTTGGCGGAATTGGAAACATAAAAATTAATTAAGAAACGCTTTAAACAAATTGTTATTTTTGCGTTTACATTGTTGTGAAGGTTCAAATGAACGTATACATCTGTTTTGTGCATATAATTATTTATGTTTCCAATTCCCGCCAACATAATATAATAATTTCTGAATTCCCATAACAATTGTAAAATAAGAAAAATACCAATGTACAACAATTTCAGCATTATTAGTAGTAAATATAGCCTACATCATATATATTAATTTATACCAATATTCATCAATTCAATGAATATTTGTGAAGGAATTAAGAACCTTTAAAATTAAGATTATTCTAATAATTTTTACACCTCTGTACCTTGGTTCAAATGCAATCTAAGTTCACGTGAAAAGGATTTGGCAACATCGCAAACAGGTGAAGTATGTGATGCGCGGGCGAAGTTGTGAAGGTTTGTTCAGTGTTGCCAATTTAGCGACTGACTCTTTTTCAACGACAATTTCTTTTAACTGTTATATGGCTTAAATGGGGATTTATCGACCTCTTTAGCACCCCATAGTGACAAAATTTAATCTTTCTTTGTTGATAATGAAAATCTAACGACTTTCCAATTACTTTTTGGCGACTTTCCGTATACTCTGTTGGAGACATTGGTTTGTTTTGTGCATTGTAAATAATGGCGGGTAATAAGAAGAAGGTTGGCCGTTCTCCAAATTGTTATGTTATGGTGTTTGATACTGCTAAACACAATAAGCCTTTATAAAACGACAATTTTCGTTTAGTAATACATCTAATTGAAAATTTATGAATGTACGTATCATATCCATTAATAATTAATGGTTTTTATAAATATAATATAATTATAGATTATGTCATTTGATACTGCTGAATACGATAATGCCTTATAAAATATAAGAATATTTGTGTATTATGGCAAGAAATTGTGTATGTATGTATGTATGTATGTATGTATGTATGTATGTATGTATGTATGTATGTATGTATGTATGTATGTATGTATGTATGTATGTATGTACATTGGTGGCCATAATTCTGGAAACTTTTTGTGTTTGTACTGAATGATCATAACATCTGTTTTTATTGACACATTAATACAATTTAAAATGTTACTCGTGACTGATACATCAAACAAACATTGCCTATTCTATTTTTAAAGAAAAAACATGAGTTTATAACATAATGTGTATGAGAAAACATAATATACAGTATTTACACATTAACACTTAGAAATATTTCCGTGTTATTTTTCCAGTCACTCTGTAAATAGTTAGTATTTTGTAGGATATCCTTTATTTTTAATGACAGCATCAATTCTGCAGGGCACTGAGTCCACTAGACTTTGTAGTTCTTCCTTGCTGATGATCTGGAACCAGCTGTGGATAATGGCTTCAATCAATTGGGTTTTGCTGCTGGGATTTTTTTTAGACACCATACTTTTTAACCTTGACCACAAGTTTTCAACTGGATTAAGGTCAGGACTATTCCCAGGCCACTTTAATACCTTGACGTGTTTCTGTTGAAACCATTGCATAACACCCTGGCAGTATGGCATGGAGCACCATCCTGTTGAAATACAAAGTCATCACAATTTGAGTGTAAGTCGGCAATGGATGGTATCAATTTCGCTTCCAGAATATCTTTTTTGTATTTTTCCGCGTTTAAGTTCCCTTGAACAATCTGAAGTCTTCCTACTCCATTCCTGGACATGCATCCCCATATCATGACAGCAACAGGATGTTTCATGGTTGAGATGAGGCACTCAGGATTCAAAGCTTCTCCATTTCGGCGACGAACGTATTTGATTCCGTCACTTCCAAATATAGAAATCCTTGTTTCATCGCTCCATATCACTTTCGCCCAGTCATAATTGGTCCATGATTGATAATATTTGCACCAATTTACACGATTTTCTCGTTGCCTTTTGTTGAGAAATGACTTTTTTTCTGGGAGCTCTTGCTTTTAGTCCATTGTCAAATAACTTCCTTCGAACAGTTCTCGCAGAAATACTGAGTCCACTGCTGTGTAGAACTTCCTGTATCTCTTTAGAAGATTTCCTTCGATCTTTCAATGCTAATCGACAAATCTGCCTCACATCTCTTGGACTTACTTTAGGTTTTCTACCAGTCCTAGGTGCTGTTTTACAAGACTTCCTGGATTTGTACCTCTGCCATACCTTCTGGACGCCAGACACTGTAGCACCATTACCAAGTTTTCTTGCAATTTCCTTGAATGTGTAGCCTTCTTCTCGAAGTGTGACTATCCTACTTCGTTTAGAAGGTGTCAGTCCTTTCGTAGAGCCATTGAGATAAAATGATCAATAAAGTTTGTTGTAAAGCAATCAGGTGTTAACCGAACGAAGTCTTAAGTCAGACTAATGACAGAAACACACTAATAATATCCATATTTTAAGCTAACAGTGCTGAACAATGCTTCTACTGATCAACAATAATCTTAAAAACAACAATGGACCAGTTTTCATTACAGTAAATAATGGTAAATTGTAATGAAATCAGATATTAATATTTAGATCTTAAACGACAAGAACATAATTCCCTACATAATAATGATTATTTATTGTTAAAACCTTCAGGATTTAATATAATACCTTTATTACAACCCCATAATTAACGAATCAGTCACGAGTAACATTTTAAATTGTATAAATATGTGAATCAATAGAGATGTTATAATAATTCAGCACAAAACAAAAAGTTTCCAGAATTATGGCCACCAGTGTATGTATGTATGTATGTATGTATGTATGTATGTATGTATGTATGTATGTATGTATGTATGTATGTATGTATGTATGTATGTATGTATGTATGTATGTATGTATGTATATATATATATAATTGTACCTACCATATCTATTAATATGAATAATAATGGTTATTCTTTTGCACAATCTGCCACTCGTATATTTCAAACAGAAAAGAAATAACTGAACTTGAATCATCTAACTTAATCGGAGAAATTTCTTCAGTCAAATTTGATTTTAGTTTAAGACAAATTAATCTCAGATTAGACTTTATACAACACAAAATTCCAAGCTCAGCTAGAACGAGGATCAATTTAACCTCTGATCTAAGATTGAATGGTTTATACAATCGGCCCTAATAATATATTATGCTATCATGTATAACTTTTCTGTACAATAAGCCATATTGACCACTGCTCCTTTCAAGCAAAATCTGAAAACAGACCATGATGTTGGTCGAACAAATCTACGTCACCCCACACTCTTGTTGTATTTGTGGGTAAGAGATGTCAGCATCCACTATGTTTGTAGCTATCATAACTTCATTGTTGTCCTGCCATCTAACCAGAGTAATATTTTTATTTGAAGATTGTAACGCCTGTAGGCTATGGTTCTTGTTTCTTTGCTAAATCCTTCAAGGATGTTTTCTGAGTTCTATCTTCCCTAATTGCACCAATGACTCATATATAGTGACTTGATATTGAAATCAGTAAGTCCATTGAATTGAAGAAATTGTCTATGTAGATGCAGCTATGTGGCGGCATAAAATTGACACACTTTTTTCTATTACTCACGAATCGATTGCTTTTCCCTATATGTAGATGCCTTTCCCAGTATATAGCGAAAAATTTTACCAGGTAAACTTCAGGTGTGGAAAGACACCAAAATTTATAACTAAATGTGATGGGTTCCCCTCTAATGGAATGTTTCATTGTATTATGACCACAATACAGCTTGTTTGCCTTATCTAAGGAATATGACAATCCTAACGGCTATATATTTTTTAAACTTGTTAGCGAGAGACTTATGGATCGCTTCTGTTTATAAATTTTGTCGGTTATATCAAAAAGGAATTGTCGTTGAAATGCAGATACCTATGATTCTGCTCAAATCTGTTTCTTGGCATCGAATTCTTATTATTGTGATGTACCGAAGTACATATGATATTTCCGCCCAGAAATTTTGCATTACCTATGATGAAGTATGGGTAGAGTGAAGAATTTATTTTTTTGGGGTTATTTTACGACGCTGTATCAACATCTAGGTTATTTAGCGTCTGAATGAGATGAAGGTGATAATGCCGGAGAAAATGAGTCCGGGTCCAGCACCGAAAAAGTTACCAGCATTTGCTCGTATTGGGTTGAGTGAAAACCCCGAAAAAAATCAACCAGGTAACTTGCCCCGACCGGGATTCGAAACCAGGCTATCTGGTTTCACGGCCAGACGCGCTGACCGTTACTCCACAGTGTGGATTTGTGGAGAAAATTCTCTTTGGTACTGGAACTCGAACCCGGGTTTTCAACTCTATATGCTGGAGCTTTCTACGCTCTCATCCTTCATCAATGGTAATGCAGAATTCATATTTGGAGATATCACATGTACTTCGGTACATCACAATAATATGATATGCGTAAATAATCACTTTGTGATATCAGACAGCACTCATTCCGTCCATCCCAGCCACTTAGTCACTTATGTGCGTGCACCTCTGCACATTAGTGTGTTGGACATTGTGCCACTGTCACACATCTGTGACACAGTATGAGGTTGGCTACTAAAGGAAAACTATGAGGTGGAACTTAACTGGAAGAGGATTCAATCAGGCATCGGAACTGGGAATCGGTGTGGCTTAGTGGATAAAGCGCCAACACGCAGAGCTGAAACCCGGTTCGAGTCCCAGTGCCGGAGAATTTTCTCTGCTTCACCCATCCTTTATCATATCGAATTGGTTATTAGGAAATTGTTTTGTGTAGTTCCCAATACATCCTTCGATTCGAAATTTTGACATACCGATAGCCCAAAAGCTGTACTATTGCAAAATATGCATATAGTTCATCAATACATAACTGAACATTAGTACAACCTACAGAAAATGCAGATTTCGTAGTTTCTTTAAAAATGTGTATTATTTTATATCGTCAAACATAATTTTGAATAATGCAATTGGTTTAGTCTCATTTAGTTTGATATGAGCGCATAATTTCAGAACAACTTTTATAGAAGTCAAACACCCGTCATTTGATATTATCTTCTTTGGCGTTACTTATGCCTCTAACCATTCAATTTCGTGAACCACTTTCAATCTTTTACTTTTACTGACAACTTTCTCTCCTCACGGAACTGAATGCAATGAGTAGCTATCGGAACAGAATCTAATGTTGTATTCGTAATTATGACAGAAATATCATTATCAGGTCCACACCTGTGGGTAACGGTCAGCGCGTCTGGCCGCGAAACCAGGTGGCCCGGGTTCGATTCCCGGTCGAGGCAAGTTACCTGGTTGAGGTTTTTTCGGGGTTTTCCTCAACCCAATATGAGCAAATGCTAGGTAATTTTCGGTGCTGGACCCCGGACTCATTTCACCGGCATTATCACTTTCATCTCATTCAGACGCTAAATAACCAAAGATGTTGATAAAGCGTCGTAAATAACCTACTGAAAAAAAAATATATATATATATCATTATCGGTACGCTTTGAAGATGATGGCTCTAGTCCTGTACTTACCTTGCTGAGTAGAATACTCTTCTCAAGTCCATGATCTGCGTCATCATGGTCACTGTCCAAATCATCTTTTGGTGGAATGAAAACTATCGCTGCTTCACTACTCGTCTATATTTATAGAAATTTCGCCGTTATCTTTATCATTCATTTCATTGAGCCATTTCAATATATGTTCGTACCTGAACTGCAAATAATCATCATGTTACGTAAGATCACTACTGACAGAGTATGACGTATCATACCTTAAAATTTATACAACACATTTGGGCATAAAATTTAATGACAAGGAACAGCAGATAAAATGTTTTTTACACATAAAACAACCAGTTGATACTAAAATTTAAAAATTTGCGTAAGTAATATGAAAAAAATAGAAATTTTTATAACACCCCGAGCATATCATTGATGCCCAGAGCAAGCGCGCGCTTTAGAGCAGGAGGACTAGGTGCTTTACAGCGGAAAGGAAGAGACAGACAGAAAAATCAGTGCACCACTGCTTGGTCGAGCTATATTC
>JAJSOF020000042.1:9200724-9210843 GCA_025594305.2 Periplaneta americana | reverse complement strand
ATAATTGGGGGCGGATTTTTTAAGAGTCATCTATTTTCACATTAGAAGGATGCCTATTAATATAGAAATCCTTTCTATGTTAATATAAACATACAAAAATTATTTCTTATATTGCATTTTTTTACGTTTTTGAACTAATAGGTCATTTTTTTATATTTTTTCGGCATTTTTGGTCATTTTTAATACAAGGTGCGGCAGAGGAATCGGACATTTTTTATTGGGTTATTTTACGACGCTGTATCAACATCTAGGTTATTTAGCGTCTGAATGAAATGAAGGTGATAATGCCGGTGAAATTAGTCCGGGGTCCAGCACCGAAAGTTATCCAGCATTTGCTCGTATTGGGTTGAGGGAAAACCCCGGAAAAAACCTCAACCAGGTAACTTGCCCCGACCGGGATTCGAACCCGGGCCACCTGGTTTCGCGGCCAGACGCGCTGACCGTTACTCCACAGGTGTGGACCGGAATCGGACATTAACTGGCTCTGCAGGAGAAGTGGCAAGCAGAATGCAGGGACACGAGGAGTTGTGTTGGTATCATGCAGGTAAAGTCAATGACCTTGGCCGCATTGAATGGTGGAAGGTGGGAGGGAGTGAGAGAGGAGATGTAATATTCCTACGTTCAAAACAGGCACTACACAGTACCAACTTTACATCGCTGCCGGGTTGAATACTGCCACTTGCTTCACTGCAGAGCCAGTTAGTATACGCACTGTACTATATTTGTGAAAATCTGTTACATAGGAGTGAAGATATTCTTTTCTAAAAATTCACCTCTATAAAGAAGTAAGTTGTCCTTATCCAAATGCAACAAGACTTGGGACAGAAAACAAGTATATGGTACTTTTAACTAATATAGGTTAAGTGAAATATGGTCCATTTGGCAATAGGTCCTTTCTATATATTGTGAAAATCTGCTAGATAGGATAGAAGTTAGTACATTTGTATACTTTTAAAAGGTTCTGGCTGATATGTACGTCTATTATCAGGCAGTACATCTACTTCATGATATGTGTCAGAGGAAGAAGAATTGTATGTATGCATCTGAAAATGATTAATGTAATATGTAGCAGAGGCAGAAAGGAAACTGGACACCCTACCCCATTATCTCCTGACCTAGTTGTCTCATAAGTTATGTCTTGTTGGTATCAATTTGAGACCTGTCTCCAGATAGTTGACTAAACAACAAAAAGGGATAGCTTCCATCCAAACATATTCCGACTTTCTACACAAGACAAGTATGCTATCTGTAAACAAAACAAAGTTTTGTGAACATCTGCTTGATAGCAGGGGCCAAGTTATTTATTCCAGCCAGATTGACCATCCATCCAACTGGCAACAGTTACATTTTTCTAAACTTTTGACATTATCTCCTAGTTTCTACTTTTTTATTATGTTCAAAATCATTTAAAAAGAAGCATATTTTGGTTTAATGTTCTTGTCATCCATTTATCAATTTTTTATTCATTAATTTTTTAATTACGACAAAAGTCATCCTTTAACTTGTTTTAATTTTTACTCGTGTGTTTTTCGCAGAGAGATATAGGCCTACTAATTACTAGTAATACGAGTGTACAGTTCGTTAGCTCAATGAAATTTAGGCTTATTCAGTTTCTTAATCTACAGATAGATATTTCAATTCCAACTTCAGTATCAATTTCACACCTGTTATCTCTAAAAGAACAAAATATACGATCTACATTTCCTGCAAGGGCTGACACTGATTTTGATCCAAAGTGTAGATAATCATATATCGAAGTTTCTATTGGATGCTGACAGTTTAAAATCAATTTTCAATAATTGTCATGAGAACACATTTAAAGGTAATTGTGGAGATCCACCCCAATGATTTTAGATTTTTTTGAGAACCGCAATTAAAAAAAAAAACACAGAAAAAGTAGGATGACATAAGCCTAACCTACCTTTGGATATAGACATCAATCTGTCCTACTTTAATAGTTCGGTGCACTGATGCCTAAGTCGAAATTTAGGTTAAGTAATGTTAGGTCATCTCATTACTTTTCTAAGTTCTTTTGAAAAGGGGTGTGAAAATTAGAGGTTGTTAGAAAATATTAAAATATCGATGGTGGAATTTGTCCTACAAGAAAATTCAACCCTATTTCAACGATCTGCAAGAATTCTGGGACAAATTTCACGGTTACCTTCCTTTCCTCTACCTCCAAAAATTCCAACCTTGTAAACAAAAAATAATTATTGGCAATGAAAATTGCCACAAATAGTAGCCTAAGTTACATCGACCTTACAAAAGCAGCATGAATTGTAAACTGTGATGTGAAATGCTCGTAGAATAAGAGGATATATAAGACTGAAAATTATAACAATAATTATACTGAAGACAAAACTAGCAATATTCATGGACATATACTTACATCTAAGTGAAGTAGCCTATTACAATACAAAACGAATCCAACACTAGTGATGGCCTATTCTCACTTTCAAGTTCAGACTTACCAACAGCATCCGGTATGATCGAAGGAGCCGTGAACAAAGATTTTAGCGGGTCAGACTATAAAGATTGCCAATCACCATTACCATCTCCTGGTCATTGGTATTGATGAAGACATCAGCGATTTATTAAAGACATTTCATTATGTCATTATTACGACGTGACTTTCGTTTTTAAAACTTATTCTGATTTTTCGACTCTTATTATGTACATAACAATCGTAAATTATTCCATTTTCAACCACTACTTGACTTCCATTTCTCCATATAATAGGAGTGTGAGCGTCACAATTAAGAGAAACCAGAGCCTTGTCATTCATCAGACAGAATATAAAGTCCCTGTAATATGAAGCCTGCAGAAAACTCAGGTGCGTTTTGAAACGTGTGACTAAATCCAAACTTGCACTCGTAACTATGACGAAGGTAAAAGAATACGTCTCGATTCGTCGAAAGATGCACCTCATCTTTGCAAAAGAAAAGTCACCTACAGACATCTTTAAATAATTATAAGCTTACAAGTACAGCTTTCTGAAACTCGTTGAAATTATAAGTACACTGCTCAAAACAATTAGGGGAACATTATAATAAATTGTAGGTACCGGTATAGTTATTGTTTTTTGAAGCTGTGGTGGTGATTATTGGTAAATATATACTGGTACATTGATACATAAATTTCGTCTATGGATAAGAATTTTAAAGATTCATGGCCTGAATTCAAAGTAATTGTCTGATATAAGAAATCTGACAACTTCTAATTGGTAACTTTTCTGACATTGCTATGGTAACCAGTGCTGATTATTGCCTTGTATAATCATAATCATTTATTGCATCGACTGATCATATACATGACATGAGACATGCCATATTTACAAACTATTAATTACACAATATACATAAAAGTAATAACTATAACAACACAAGTACAAATATACAAAACTTGGGACTTGATTGAAGAAAACTACACGTCAGTCGATTTCGGCTGTAAGTCCCGTTTGCAGTATGTCTTGAAGTCAGGACATTTCATTTAGCAGCCTGGAGTCAATTTCAATCAACGCGTCCTTCATGAGAAGACATCCTTCTCGAAGTCAGGATCTGGAAAAGAGGAAGTAAATTTTTTTTTAAGTAAGGCATTCTTTTTCTATTCAATTATAACAATTTTCAATAAATTCATTCACACTGTAATGGCAGTTTTTGATTAAAATTTCGTAAACAGCTTTCTTAAATTTTTGATGTGCAGATATATCTTTAACATAATTTGGTAGGCTATATACATAAGAAGAGCAACATGAATGAAACTGTTATAATATAGAGTTGTGTTAAAACTTTCAATAAAAGTATTATCTTTATTTCTTGTATTGTACTGCTGTGTGTCTGAATTTCTAGGAATGCTATACAAATTATATTTGATAAAATTTAAAGTTTCATAAATATAAATACAGGGTAATGGAAAGATATGTAATTTTTTAAAGAATGGTCTGCAGCTGGTAGTTTGAGACACTTGAACTATGGCTCTAATAGCTCTCTTTTGTAAATTAAATATTTGGATTGCATTAAGTGAATTACCCCAAAAGATTATACCATACGTTAAAATAGTGTCAAAGTATGCAAAGTACAATGTGCGAGCAGATTCAATAGATGATGCTCTTATTAGTAATCGCAAGGCAAAGCAAATTTTACTTAATTTCTTCCTTTGTTCCTGAAGTTGTACGGGCAATTTTAAATGTTCATCTAGCCATATACCAAGAAATTCTGTATTGTTAGAATATTGAATTGTTTCATTTTGATACTCTACGACTGGCCATTCAGAATTATTGTTTTGTGAATGATGAAAAGAAATGGCTATGGTTTTCGACTTATTGATTACCAGAATGTTTCTCTCAAACCATTCCACTAGTTGAATTATTGTCTTTTCTATAAGAAAACGCACTGTATTCACATCTTTTCCTGATAAAAAGATACTGGTATCATCTGCAAAGAAAGTTGGTTCTCCATGACTGATGTATGACTCTGAATCGTTTATATACATATATCAAAAAGAGAAATGGTCCAAGAATTGAGCCCTGTGGAACACCATACCCTATACACTTTTTTCAGACAGATAATCTATTATTTTACCATTTTCTTTGCAAGTGATCTCTGTCCTTTGTTCACGGTTTTCCAGGTAAGAAGTAAACCAACTGTGTGCCAAGCCTCCAATTCCAATAGCTTTTAATTTTTCCAACAAAATTGTGTGATCCACTAGATCAATTGCTATTCCTATTCTTTCTTGTCGATAGATTCATTAAGAATTTCCGTAATTTGTTTCATTAGTAGGATTTAGGAATATGCTATTATAATTATCCTTGTGTTTTGTTATATTATTGTTTTTAATCTATGTACACTTCCCCAGAATAGTTTCTGCAATACCTACATAATAATCGTTAAATATGTTTGCTCTTTTATTGGGGTCATATATTTCTCCACCATCACATTTTAGTTTGATATTTATTTATATCATTACTACTCGTATTTTGTCCCAGTTCATCTTTAACAGTTACCACATAGCTGTTGACTTGTTCCCGGCTCAATTTATAAATTTATCATTGTGCAGTTTCTTGGCTTGACTTATTACTTTATTATAAATTTTCTTGTAATGGTAATAATAATCTTTAAACGTTTTTGAGACATTCCCCCCTTTTAATATTTAGTAAAGAAATCTTAGTCTTTATCCGGATTCCCGTATTCCTGTAGTGACCCAGTTTTTTGTATTCCCTGTAAATTTGATATTAATTTCAGGCAATGCTGTCTCATAGTAATTGAATGTTTTAAAGAATTCACTGTATGCAAGTTTTACCTATGTTTGTTTGAATATGGAGTTGCAAGATTCTCTCTCAAGTAGATGATTCAGATATTGAATATTTTCTTCCTTAAAAGATCTTACTTTATTGCATACAGCAGAACTGTTAAAGTTATTTTTACTCCTATCTTCTAGATGTAACTGCAAGATGTGAGCATCATGATCAGAGAACCCAGTTGTTATAACATTAAAACTGTAGTTCCACAAATCCTTGTTTAGTATTATGTGATCAACTGCTGACTGACTGCTGCTTCCTATTCTTGTTGGGATATTTACTATTGCTCTAAACCATGTGTTTAATACCAGTTGTAATTTCGAATTATTATTATTATTATTATTACTATTATTATTATTATTATTTGTTTAAAAAATCTACATTTGTATCAACCTAAATTATCATAATTTTGTTTCTCTTTCGCAAAGTATGAATTATTATATCCAATTTGTGAATAAGGATCTGGATATTGCTGCTAGGAGTCTTATATACAGATTAAATTAGTTTCAACTGGGGATATTCCACCATGCTAGCTTCAAAATGATCTTCAATATTAAGATGATCAAATAATGTAAATGGTATTGCTTCTATACTTGTTTTTTACAAATATACATGAGCCTCCATGTTTTTTGCTTTTCCTACAGAATTTTGATAAAAGAGAAAAATTATTAAACTTATAGAGGTCTATATCATCTTGGTTTAACCAATGCTCAGTAAAACATAAGACATCAAAATCAAAAGATTTATCAGTGAATAGTATTTCAAGGTTTTCTTTCTTGTTATTGTTATGTTTTATTTAACGACACTCGCAACTGCAGAGGTTATATCAGCATCGCCGGATGTGCCAGAATTTTGTCCCGCAGGTACTTTTACATGCCAGTAAATCTACTGACATGAGCCGGTCGCATTTAAGCACACTTAAATGCCATCGACCTGGCCCGGGATCAAAACTGCAGCCTTCGGCATAGAAGGCCAGCACTATTCCAACTCGCCAACCAGGTCGACTTCTTTCTTGTTACCTATGTAGACTTTGCACATTTTGATGAAATATTTCAAATTTACTAGTGTTCTCATTATTTTCATTAGAAATACCTGCACTATCATTAACACCCTGTACTTTACTTATAAAAAATCAAGACAACTTTTGGGGAGGTCTTCTGTTCCTAGTTGATACTCGCGATGGTTCCTCAGTGGTCACTGGAGTCGGAGTTTCCTCTTTTATGACATCAGTGCTGCCAGGTCGATCATCATCTACATTGGTACGTGTCGTCACTTCAATCCCTCCACTCGATGCAATTGCAGCACTTTCCGTCGATACTCGCAATGGTCCCTCAGTGGTCGCTGGAGTCAGAGTTTCCTCTTTTCCATCATCAATGCTGCTAGGTCGACCATCACCTACGGTGGTACGTGTCGTCACTTCAATCTCATTGGAGAGATTCAATTGCAGCACTTTCCGTCGATGAAAATTCCTTATTTATAGTATCTGCTACTGTTTCACATAGCTAACTGATTTTTCCCCTTGCTGTTCATATGTAATACATGTCTAGTGAAGTCACTTCTTTCTAACTGTACACTCACGACACTAACATGCTCATATAACTTAAGTCTCTTGCCCAGTTTTCTGTTGAATCTCTTCACCTCTTGGTTTACACATGACCACTCCACTAAATCATGTCTATGAGGTGCTTGCAAAACTAAGAAGTTCGTTTGTTTGTTATCTTGAATGAACTTAACAATGCTGTTGAGTCCTTCATCTGTACAATTCTTTGCAATGTCATTGGTTCCTGTACACAATACGACCATATCATTATTTGTCATGTTAGTAATATCTGTGTCCACAACATCCTTAGACCTGCCATTTGGCTTTACAAATGCACCAACTTTAAAGTTATTAGACATCTTTTCCCTTATAAGCTGCGCATAACCTCTAGCATGACTGTCTCCTAGTACTTGCATTTTACGCCGTCTTGGTTTAGGCCTACTGGAATTTCCCGAAGTTCCAGGACTTTCTTCTTTACTTTCTTCTTTTATGCTGGCCCGTGAATTTGCACACGGCAATACAAATCTGTTCACAATAACAGGAATTGCTTGCTGCTGTACTTTCCTGATTTCTGTCGTATTTCTGCGATGTTTTACTGTTATCCACTCGTCTTCGTGCTGACTTTGAATGTCACTTGTGGGCCTAATTTCCCGCGTCACTGGTTTTCAACTGATTGTCTAAAATATTAACTATTTCCTTAATTGATAATAGTTCCTCTTTGTTCTGAGAAGTTCTTTCTTCAGTTTATAACAATATTCGCACTTATTTTCTTCTGTTACCTCTGAATTTCCGTAAAATATGGGAACTGTTGTCGACATTGCAACTGTACCGGCCGCCATCTCGTTTGACTGCTTCTGTTAAAGCTTCTGACAAAATGAGACATTTAAATGAGTTTGAAATGTATCATGCTCTACTTCTCTTACGGAAGACAAGTGACTAGTGAGTTTGATGTTTCTCCTTGTGTAATGTCCAGGTTACGCAACAGGCACAGAGACGGAGACACAGGTCAGTACTGTAGAAGACTTGGTCAGGCCGTAGGCTACATGTAACTTAAAACAAATCTCCCGAAGACAGATTGTTACCGCAAACTGGGGTAAAGAGGATCACATGTGTATTACTTAGCTAAGTCAGCGCCACATGGATCACACATGCAAAGAAAAAACTATTTTTAGTGCAATTTCTATACTAAAAGCCAGGTTATGAACCGACTAAACAGGAAGTAGTTGGCATGGCGAGAGGAAAGTGCGGGTGAGAGAGGTAGCCTGTGCAACAATGACACGTTGAGTATGATGGGTCGGTGGGGGAAGGAGAACGGAGCTTTTCATTGGACCTCGCGTGAAAATGTTGTCTGCTAACGAAAATCTGGCAACTTAATCACTGAGACAATGTAGCCAAACTTCAGAAATCATTTGAAGTACCATGTGCATTACGAGTCGCATTTCGTACCAGCGTCATTAGTTCGTGCTGTCTTAAAAACAGTAATTTTAATTACTAATATTGTTGATAGTGTTATCGAGAACTATAGACAGTAGTTATTTTAAACATATCGGTGACAAACGCTGAACATGCTTTGAATCTCGCGCCACTATGTGGCAATAGAGCTCAGAGAGACAGCAACAGAACGTTGCTTCCGGTTTAGTTGGTTCATAACCTGGCATTTAGTATAGAAGAGAGGGTCTTCGGTTTATCCTTATCTGTTAAATTCCTTGAGAAAAAGTGTAAGTATATTTAAAAAAATGTTTGAACGAAGTCAGTTTTTTCAATTCTATGTTGAGTGAAAACAAAGGATTGTGGAGACGAAACTTTGCTAGCTATACAAGAACCATTAGTCGCAAGTTATAGAATGGTTATACAGCTAGTTCATAACCTCAACATGTTTCTATTGGGATATGTATTTTTGAGTTATTAGACAAAGTATGGTTTTCTGTGAATTGCAGGGTAAAGCGGATCATGCCGAGACACTACATTAAAAAAACCTGGCTCTGAGGGAAATAGGAATTACTATTAGAAATATTTGCAAGTGGCTTTAAGGAAAGTAAAATCTGGTGAGATGTCCATCTGTAAGGCATCTGAATGTTATGCGGTGCCATACACCACACTTCAAGATGGTCGAAAGAAGGACAAAAGCATTTGCAGTATGGCAGACAACCTGTTTTAAATCAGAATGAGGAAAATTGCCTTGTTGAATGTCTCATTTTATATGCCAACTGGGGGTTCCCACTTCAGAGTTTGGACATAACAGCCACTGTTCAACAGTATTTGAACAAGAAAGGTGTTGTAGAGAAAAGATTTAAAGATAATAGACCAGGAGTTGAATGGTTTCATTGTTTCATGAAACGCCATCCTGAACTAACAGTGAAATTTGCCCATAATATTAAGAGGTCTAGGCTGCTTTGACACGAGAATCTTTGCAGGCATACTTTGACAATCATCAGATGTCACTGGAAGGTGTTGCATTTTCTCAAATCATCAACTATGACGAGACTAATTTCACAGATGATCCCGGCTCTGTTAAAGTAATTGTAAAACGAGGTATGAATCACCCAGAACGAATGATAGATTCTAGTAAAGCCAGCACTAGTGTAATGGTAGCAGCAACAGCTGATGGACAAGTACTTCCCCTACATAGTTTACAAAGCTAAACACATGTATCCAGGGTGGACTGAAGGAGGAATAGCTGGTGCATCCTACAATAGAAATTTTAGCGGATGGTTTGATGCACCTCTCTTTCAAGATTTGTTTTAAACCATCATTCTTCCATATTTCAGAACACTGGAGGGCCCAAAGCTAATGTTAGGGGACAATCTATCTAGTCATCTTACATTAGACGTGGTTCAAGAATGTGAAAGCAACAACATTCGCTTTGTCCTGCTTCCACCCAATTCCACACATTTATTCCAGCCACTTGATATTGCCTACTTTCGACCATTGAAAAGAGCATGGCGAACGCAACTGAATGAGTGGAAGTTAAAGAATCGTGGCTCACTTCCGAAAACAGAATTTCCCAAGTTGTTGAAGCAGGCATTTGAACATATTAACTCCACTTCTGCTCAGAATATTAAATCTGGAATTGCTCCCTTTAACCCAATGAAGGTCATAGCAAAGCTTCCAGCCAGAAGAAATGCAGTAACTTTGGACACAGTCTGTAATTGAACACCTCAAGGAAGCTAGGTCCAATGAAACAACCCCCGTTACAGCACGAAGTGGTCGTAGAGCAGGGCGGAGAATGAATATTGAAACTGGGAAATGTGTTGTAGGAGGAGACCTAACTAATCTGCTGGAA
>JAJSOF020000042.1:9180477-9200624 GCA_025594305.2 Periplaneta americana | reverse complement strand
TGAAACTAGTCAACAAGGTACCCTAACCTAGTATTTAACACATGAAAGCAATATAAACTATATAATCCGAAATTATTTTTATGTTTAGGAGTTATTAAAGGCATTTCTAAGGGGAAAAATTGTAGTAACTTTTTTAAATTTGGAAACTCGTAATTATATATCTTTTTTTCTTGGGTTTTAGGTTACGAGAATGAGGATGAAGGCCAGAATCACAATGTGCCTGATGAAATATCATGAGATTTTTTTGATGACATGGATTCATCCCCAACTCAAGTGCCTTCCACTGCAATTCCTGTTGCATCTGGGGAATTGACATCATTCTCAACTCCAGAGTGTTCCATTGCAAGTCGTTTTACATCTGGGGAGTTGAGGAAAAAAAAGTCGAAAGAGGACACAAGAATATCAAAGGCCTATGGCATTTTGCAAGCAACAGTAGCAAAGCAACAAGCTACAGATGCAAGCTCCATATTTGGAGACTTTGTTGCCACAAAACATCGCTCATACAGTGAAAGAACGCGATGCATTGTGGAGCACATGGTTGGCAACATTCTGTTCCAAGCAGATATATGACATTTGGAGCTAACTACATAGGAACAAGTTAGTTCCAACGCCCATATTCTGCCGGAATACACTGACAACCAAGTAGAAACTGAATCTGGGAATGCAATATATGTAATAAAATCTCAGTAATGATTAAGGCTAAAATTAATAAAATCAGACAAAATGAGATAGGTTTATGTTTCCCAGATAATTTACATTATGTACTTATTTAATATTTTTTTTACATTATTGTTAATGTATAGACTGGTATTACATAACTGGCCACACGATTATTTGAAAGATGATTTTATTTTATTGTACAATTTGTATCATAATGTCCTCAGAAATGTCAGTTCTGTGACTCCTGATTAACCTTCCCTATAGTGGAACACAGACTTCTGAAGTGTTCAAGGTCGTACGTAGTTTCAATCGCTTACACACCCTCCTCACGAACTTTTCCCTTTGCAAGTTACACTGCAAAAAATAATCTCGTCTGTCTCCTTGTGCTCATCTCGTCAATTCATTCTTGATTGTCTCAGTTCCATTAGGCCTATAGGTCGTTTATAATTTACTAGCGAGCATCTCGTCATTTGTGAAAGAAGGCTTATGAAATAGTGCTGTAGTAACGCGAGATAATCAGGAGAATGTAACTGATAAGACGATCAGGAGTGATTAAATGACTGAAACGAAAGTGACAAGAGATGATAAAAAAAGATTTAAGGCAATGGGAAAGGAAAGTAAAATCCGGGACTATTAGGGTAGAATGACAGATGAGACGGCATGAAATAGATGCTGAGAACATTTTAATAGGAAATAGCAGAAAGGACAATCAGAACTGAATTAATTTGATCAGAGAAAAATTAATGAAGAAACAAGTGTAGGTGAAATGAAGGAAGAAAAGAAAAGATTGACGAAATTAATAATAGGCCTAGTAAACTGATTGAAGAGACGATCAAGAGGAAAATTAGATGATGGACGAGACTATCCAAAAGTCTCAATAGCTTATCACATACAGGGATAAGACTTTACAACAAACTCCCTGTTGAAACTAAAGCCCTTAACTATGCTAGATTCAAAAGTCAGTGAAACATATTTTACTTTCCCACATGCCTTTTACTGTCGATGAGTATTGTGACAGCGACGTGAGAATCGAACTCACGACCAGCGTCCCGCAAGAAAGCAGATCGCACAGGCTCCACGGAACATTGAGTGACGTCGCGCGGTGGAGAGAAGAGAGAGGGTGTATTACGTCACGCGACGAGTCTGCGCGCGCAGCTGCTACTTGACGCAGTGAATGTG
This sequence comes from Periplaneta americana, assembly GCA_025594305.2. Classification (NCBI taxonomy): domain Eukaryota; kingdom Metazoa; phylum Arthropoda; class Insecta; order Blattodea; family Blattidae; genus Periplaneta; species Periplaneta americana. The sequence continues at coordinate 9,198,785 of JAJSOF020000042.1, read as the reverse complement.
GAACGACCTTCTCGACTATTCCAGACGTCTGTCGATGTAGAGATATTGAGATAATTCTCTACACACCTGTAGAAGGTTCTCGCAACTATGATTTTGCTATAAAAGAGCAGGCGCCAGCGAACTAGACAGAGTTTTCAGTTATTCAGTCAGTGAGAAAGCCAGAGCAAGCAAGCCAGCCGGAGTTCGACTCGAGTGTGCGTCCGCATCTGCGTCAGCATCCGAAGGCCTGAGTTCGAGTGCAGTGGACCGCAGTTGGAGGGACCTGAGTTCGAGTGCAGTGGACCGCAGTTGGAGGGACCCGAGTTCGAGTACAGTGAACTGTCTCTGAAGGTCTGTGGTTCGAGATACCGTGAACTCGGAGTGACTGAGATAGAAGAACTGTGAACTGAGAACTGGTAGTTCTGATTTGTAAATAGTGCTTTGTATATATTAGTTAAGATTAACAGTTCATTGTTGTGCGTAATAGTCCAAGTCAATTGTCATTGTCGTCGGTGGAGTGCTATAACGAATACTGTGTGAGTGAAGATCCAATTGTTGACGAGAGCGTTTAAGGTGAATTGTAGGAAGGAATTATTGTTGTGACGAATAAATTACATTGTTGTTACTAAATAAAATTCACACTGGTGTCAGAAGTGGATATTATCGACAATGGAGAACCTACAGCTGATCCTGCAAGCCATCGCGGAACTGAAAAAGGACATAAGTGAAGTGAAAACGGAGATGAAAAGTGACATAAGCTGAGTGAAAGATGACGTCACTACGCAAATTGAAAGCGTTTCAGCCCACGTTGATGGAATTGTCGCCATCGTGAAAGACGAACTCAAAGCCGACCTTGACAACCTAAACAAGAATTTTACAACTATAAACGAGACAGTAACCGAATTGAGACAGGAGGTAGACCATTTCGACGGCAAAATCCGCGATCTCGAGCGCCGTCAAGAGCAGACGAGCGAATTGCTGACAAGACGAGTGAGGTGATGGAAAAACATGCTGAAGAAAAACAAGCACATCCTCGCGTTGGTGGATCGCCAGGCTAGAGAACATAAACAGATAGTTGCCGAGGAGGTTCGACGTGCCATGCAAGAAGCGGCCACAGAGTTGAGGACTCCATATAGTGCCCTGCGGAACCATCGGCTTCAGCCAGACATCACAACGTCAAGACGCCGAAGTTCGACGGTACGACGTCTTGGGCGATATTCCGTCGCCAGTTCGAGGCCATCGCAGAGCACAATGGGTGGACGCCAGCAGAGAAAACTACTCAGCTGCTGGCCGCGCTTCAGGGACAGGCGTCGGAGATTCTTCACAGCGTTCCAGAAGATGGGACAGCCGCTGAGATAATGGCGGCCTTGGAGGGACGTTATGGTGACCATCAACTTGCTGCAGCATTTAGGACCCAACTAAAAACGAGGGTCCAACAGTCAGGCGAGTCCCTGCAAGAATTCGCGATGGCGGTGGAACAACTGGCCCATAAGGCGCTCAGGGGCCTACCTAATGACTTCATCGCTGGAGAGGCGGCCTACACCTTCGGCAGCGGAGTTCGAGACCCGGAAATAAAGCAACAGCTACTCTTGGCAGAGCATCGCACCATCAATGCAGCTCTGGCGGCGGCCCTCAGGATGGAGGCAGCCAAGTTGACGGCGAACGTCTCGGCATCGCACCGGATTAGGAGCGTCGCGGCGGCCGACGTTGAGGAACGTCAACCGAAATCACCCGAGCGACGAAGACGAGGAGTGCCCACCTGCTGGTCCTGCGGCGAGCCTGGACACCTGAGGAGGGACTGTGACCGATCTGGTCACAAACAGGAAAACTAAAAGGGGCCGATGCGACGAGGGGCACGTCGGCGCCGTCATCACCATCCCCTCGGCTGATCTTGAAGACGGTTAACAGAAGATGCGACGATGGGCTGATTGCTGACGGATGGATAAGAGGCCGCCCATGCAGAGTACTGGTAGACACCGGGGCGTCGCTCACTATCGCCAGACCGGAAGTCGTGCGTGGCCTACCTGGGAGGACGCCGCTGCGCCGGTATGAGCTACGTACTGCCTCAGGCGAGAACCTGCCCATCCAAAAGGAGGTTTTCCTGGATCTGACATTGGGAAAAGAGGAGACTGGAGATGTGGGTGTTCGTCGCCAACATCACTGAAGACGTCATCCTGGGACTCGATGCCATGCGGATCTTCGATGCCACGGTGGACGTCAGGCGCCGTATCCTGCGTTTTGGTCAGGATGAAGTGTTCTGAGGGACGTCGAAGACCAACCCATGGCCGGCAGACTCACCCTGGAGAATCATGTGACAATCCCGGCAGGCTGCGAGATGGTGGTGACGGCAAGACTGGACGGACAACCTAAGAGAAACCTGCTCCTCGATTCGCAAACAACTCCGATAGATGGGGTTTATGTGGCCAGATCCCTACTCCCGAATCAGAAGGTGGTACCGGTGAGGGTCCTGAATGTCACCAATCGGGACAAGGAGGTGCCTAGTGGAACTGTACTAGGTAGCGTCGAGCCGGTGGTGTCTGTGACGTCGCTGGCAGAAAACGAGGAGTGTCACCGACCACATCCAGATCTAGACCCATCACTGAAAGAGCTGGCTCGAGAATTGCCGGCGAATTTAAGCAAAAGAGAAAGAAGACAAGTCCACGATTTACTGACAGAATTTCAGGACGTGTTCAGTCTGTCTGAAAATGACTACGGAGAACGGAGAAAGTTCATCACCGCATCGACACCGGAAATGCTCGCCCAATCAGACAACCTCCTCGACGCGTCCCTCTAGCTAAACAGAGGGAGATTGACAGCCAACTGGAGGGCATGAAAGCAAGAGGGGTCATCGAGGAATCCGACAGCCCTTGGTCATCACCTGTGGTGCTGGTGAAGAAGAAGAATGGGGACCTGCGTTTCTGCGTGGACTACAGAAGACTGAATGACGTCACCAGGAAAGACTGCTTTCCCCTTCCACGAATTGACGACACCTTGGACACCCTGGCCGGAGCAGAGTGGTTCTCGACGTTGGATCTCAAGTCAGGATACTGGCAGGTGGCGCTACATCCGGAGGATAAGGAGAAAACGGCATTCTCTACAGGCCAAGGACTATGGCAGTTCACCGTTATGCCGTTCGGCCTCTGCAACGCCCCGGCTAGAGACTAATGGAGTCCGTAATGAGAGGCCTGACATACGACACCTGTTTGCTGTACCTTGATGACGTCATCGTGGTGGGCAAGACTTTCAGCGAGCAGCTGTTGAACCTGAGGAAAGTGTTCGAGAGACTGCGACAAGCCAGGCTGAAGTTGAACCCGAAGAAATGTCATCTATTCCAGAAGAAGGTCAACTACTTGGGACACGTAGTAGGGACCAACGGAGTGGCCACGGACCCGGAGAAGCTACAAGCCGTCAGAGGATGGCCGAGACCGAGAGACAAGCAGGAGCTGCGCCGCTTTCTCGGCCTCTGCACTTATTACAGAAGGTTCGTAGCTGGGTACGCCAACATCGCTAAGCCTCTAACCCAGCTGACCGAGGAGAAACGACAATTCCAGTGGACAGACGAGGCGGAGTCATCCTTCCAGTCGCTGAAAGAGGCGCTCTGCACTGCTCCTGTACTGGGATATCCCATCCCTGGAAGGAAGTTCACGCTCGACACGGACGCTAGCAACGTAGGCATCGGCGGAGTACTCTTCAGGAACAGGACGGGCAAGAGAGGGTGATTGCCTACTTCAGCCGAACACTATCCAAGGCTGAGAGAAACTATTGTGTGACGCGTAGAGAACTTCTTGCCATTGTGGAAGCCCTGAAGCACTTCCACAAATATTTGTATGGCCAGGAATTCCATCTGAGGACAGACCATTCTGCACTCACCTGGCTATTGGGCTTCAAGAATCTGGAGGGGGCAGACCGCCCGTTGGGTTCAACGTCTGCAGGAGTACAACTTCACCTCTGAACACCGACAAGGGAAGAAACATTCCAACGCTGATGCCCTGTCACGACGTCCGTGCCCGGATGGCTGCAAACACTGCCTGAAAGTAGAAGAGCGGGATGGCGCCCATGCAGTCCGAGCAATTGCCGCCCAGCCGAGCCCAGGATGGGATAACGCCGCCATAAGGAGGGAGCAGCTGGAGGACCCAAACATTGGACAGCTACTACGTGATGTGGAGTCCGGCCAGAGACCAGTATGGGCCGATATCGCCAACCGTAGCACCACTTACAAGAGCTACTGGGCCTAGTGGGAATCCTTCACTGTCAAGGACGGTATCCTGAAGAGGATTTGGGAGTCGGCCGATGGAAGGACCTGCATAGAACAACTTGTCCTGCCCAGGAGCAAGGTGAAGGAAGTGCTGGAGGAGACTCATGCTGGAGTGACTGGAGGCCACCTGGGAGCCAACAGGACGCTGGACAAGTTAAGGCAGAGGTTCTATTGGTTGCATCAGAGAACCGACACGGAACAATGGTGCCGAAGATGCGACACCTGTGCAGCCAGTCGCGGACCAAGGACCCGCAGCAGGGGAGCCATGCAGCAGTACAACGTGGGAGCTCCTTTTGAGAGGATCGCCATCGACGTTGCTGGACCGTTCCCGGTCACGGATCGCGGGAACCGCTACCTGCTAGTCGCCATGGATTACTTCACAAAATGGCCAGAGGTGTACGCGATTCCCAACCAAGAGGCTTCGACGGTGGCCGACGCGCTCCTTGACAACTTCATCTGCCGATTCGGGGTTCCCGGGAATTGCATAGCGATCAGGGGCGCAACTTCGAATCCAACCTGATGGGAGAATTGTTCGAGCGTCTGGGGGTGCATAAAACCAGGACCACTCCTCCACCCACAGTCCGATGGTATGGTGGAACGCTACATCAAAACCTTGGAAGAGCATCTGCGGAAGGTGGTGTCCGACCATCAACGAGACTGGGATGCCAGAGTCCCACTGTTCCTCTTGGCCTACAGAGCTTCGGTCCACGATACAACAGGGATGACACCGGCAAACATGGTCTTTGGGAGAGAGCTGCGCCTACCCTGTGATCTGCTGTTTGGCACGCCACCCAGCGCCGACCAGCCAGCGACTGACTATGTGGCAGAACTCACCGAGAAGTTGAATGGAATTCACCAACTGGCCAGAGAGCACCTCAAGATGGCCAGCGACAGGATGAAGGTGCGCTACGACAGATTGGCCAACTCTGCAGGATTCCAGGAGGGCGACCTGGTGTGGCTGTATCGACCTACCAGGACCAAAGGAAATCACCAAAGCTGCAGCGTGCCTGGGATGGACCATACCGCGTGGTGACCCGGATCAACGACGTGGTGTACCGGATCCAGCGACAACCTCGAGGGAAGATGATGGTGGTGCATCTGGACCGATTAGCCGTCTACCAAGGGACTGCCCGGGACGAGCAGCCCTAAGGAGGGGGCAATGTGACAGCGACGTGAGAATCGAACTCACGACCAGCGTCCCGCAAGAAAGCAGATCGCACAGGCTCCACGGAACATTGAGTGACGTCGCGCGGTGGAGAGAAGAGAGAGGGTGTATTACGTCACGCGACGAGTCTGCGCGCGCAGCTGCTACTTGACGCAGTGAATGTGGAACGACCTTCTCGACTATTCCAGACGTCTGTCGATGTAGAGATATTGAGATAATTCTCTACACACCTGTAGAAGGTTCTCGCAACTATGATTTTGCTATAAAAGAGCAGGCGCCAGCGAACTAGACAGAGTTTTCAGTTATTCAGTCAGTGAGAAAGCCAGAGCAAGCAAGCCAGCCGGAGTTCGACTCGAGTGTGCGTCCGCATCTGCGTCAGCATCCGAAGGCCTGAGTTCGAGTGCAGTGGACCGCAGTTGGAGGGACCTGAGTTCGAGTGCAGTGGACCGCAGTTGGAGGGACCTGAGTTCGAGTACAGTGAACTGTCTCTGAAGGTCTGTGGTTCGAGATACCGTGAACTCGAGTGACTGAGATAGAAGAACTGTGAACTGAGAACTGGTAGTTCTGATTTGTAAATAGTGCTTTGTAAATATTAGTTAAGATTAACAGTTCATTGTTGTGCGTAATAGTCCAAGTCAATTGTCAATGTCGTCGGTGGAGTGCTATAACGAATACTGTGTGAGTGAAGATCCAATTGTTGACGAGAGCGTTTAAGGTGAATTGTAGAAAGGAATTATTGTTGTGACGAATAAATTACATTGTTGTTACTAAATAAAATTCACAGTATCTTAGTTTAGCACTCCAAATTTAGCTTACAGTAGTTAGTATCCCTTTGTGTTTACTGCTCTTCTTTTCTATCTGATTCATGTCTGGGGTGAGACTGCCCAAGAAGATAAGGAAACCAAGAACCTTGTACAAGTAATGGTCTGAAGAAAACTGTGGAGAATTGACTTCATTACAGAATGTGTTGATTGTATATTATTGTAGACATCTTGTATGTCGGAATAACATGTATGTAACCGCATATTTATGACGATGCCATGAAATCATTGTATTTCCTAAGGCTAATAAATATCTATCTATCTATGAAACGGAAAATGAATCATGAGACGGTTAGGAGAATGGAAAGGTGGGCGTGGATCATTTTGTAGGGACTCAATCGCGTCAATACAAATTTATCTTAAAATGTTTAAACTAACACCAAAAGCTGTTGCCATAATTCTTTGAGTTTTATGGCACATGGAAGAAACAGTGGACGACTCACTGCTAGAAACATATTAAAACTATTTGTAAACATAAAAAATAACCTCTTTTGTCTGGCTACGTATATTTAGACTGTGAGGCATACTCGAAACATAATAGAATTTATTAAACGCAAATTGTACAACTTTCAGACTTTTTAAAATTTGTTTTGGACACCTGGCTTGGGATCTCGCAGAGTGACGGTGATTATGGAACAGTGGTGGAATGACAAAGATGAGGGGAAATGGAAGAACTCCGATAAAAATAACCCTCGCGCCCACTTTGTTCACCATCCAGACGAGGATCGAACCCGGGTCGCCACGGTGCAAGACAGAGAGACTAATCACTCGGCCACGGGTTATTGAATGCTTGAAAAAGTGTCTACATATACAAAACAGAATATCACATCTTAAGTTTAGACAACTCTCAGCTATACACATAACACAGAAGAGCACAGCACAAGCTTAGACTCAGCTTTATTTTCGCAGCGTAGAAAGTTCAGATTTTTACAGTAGAACCGGTCCCCAGGCCATTGGGGTGGCAGGAGGGTGAGTAAGTTTGCAGTAAGAAGAAGGGGAAGAGTGTGACCTTGGCAACCATAAATGCTTGTGGACGACTAGAACAACATGAAATATCCTACATTCTTTTATTTCAGTCCTTTACTAGTTTATATGACATGACTCTTTCAATATTAAGTCAATTGGTTGTATCTGTTGATAAATAAATAACGAAATAAGAACTGCAATAAATGTATTAAAATCCCACAGAAAGGACCAGAGTCACAGAATCGACAAAAGACAAATTTGAAAATTGATAGGTCCCCCCTCCCCCGGCACAAGATCTAGTTAACTGCAACATTTGATCAATATTTTGATATCTGTAGTTAATTGATGAACTAGTGGACTTACTCGTGTTAAATATGAAATATTTGTCCGGCTTACAGCTGTTTCAGTGCTTCACGCACCATCATCAGAGCCTATTGATCGCGGCGTCATCTCGAACTTCTCTGCCTGTTAGGAGGGTGTGTTTTATTGTTGGAAGGTGTTGAATTGTGGTGTCAAATAGTGTGTGTGTACTGAAATTGATCTGTGTGTTGAGGATTTGATCGGGGTGTGTTTTAATGTGTTTGTATATTTCATATTGTTCCAGTGTGTTGAGTTTTTGGTTCTTGGGTTGTGTGTGTAGGATTTCCATGTCCGTGTTTATGTTATCGTATGTATGGTTAGTATTGGTTATGTGATCGGCGTATGTATATGTATTGTGTCCTCTGGTTATAGCTTTAATGTGTTCTTTGTAGTGTGTTTGGAATGATCTGCCTGTCTGTCCTGTGTAGAAAGCTATAACCAGAGGACACAATATATCTACATACGCCGATCACATAACCAATACTAACCATACATACAATAACATAAATACGGACATGGAAATCCTACACACACAACCCAAAAACCAAAAACTCAACACGCTGGAACAATATGAAATATACAAACACACTAAAACACACCCCGATCAAATCCTCAACACACAGATCAATTTCAGTACACACACACTATTTGACACCACACTTCAACACCTTCCAACAATAAAACACACCCTCCTAACAGGCAGAGAAGTTCGAGATGACGCAGCGATCTAGTAGGCTCTGATGATGGTGCGTGAAGCACTGAAACAGCTGTAAGCCGGACAAATATTTCATATTTAACACGAGTAAGTCCACTAGTTCATCAATTAATTATATTCAAGTGTTAAAAGTGGTGTACGCAAGATTCAAAATGGAATATCTGTAGTATAACCTTTCACTGTTCATTCCTTTGTATGAGTTGTACATTGGAAGTATGTAGTGTCTCCTCGATTGTGTAGATTAATTTATATTACCTTGTCAACTACGAGTACTTCCGATTTTTGTCGTTTTATGAACATTTTTTTTCATCCTTGTTTTAGCCTGAAAAACCTCTTGTACTTTTATTTTCTACATTTCAGTTTTTCCAATTCTTCTTGTGAATTTTTCAAATCTCTATAGGCTTTCAATTCTCTCTGGTTTTCCTATCTGCTATTTTTATAATGTTACAGCCGGAGCCTTAGTATATCTCTTCTTTCTTTCGATGTTTCTTGTTGTTTTGCATTGCAATTTTACTTGTACTTTCCACTATCCTTCATTAGATATTTGTAATGTATCTTGGGTATTTTCACTTTACATCATTTCCTTTAACTTTCTCACTTTCCTTTGTTCTTCCTTCTTTAATGAATATTTTACCATAGCTTCCTCCTTGCCTTTTTTTTTTTTAACTTTAGCAATTAACCTTTCCTTTTTGACAAAATTAATTGTTCAGATACCTAGAAGTGTGGAAAGTGTCATTGCAATGTGGGCTTATTACAAACAGGTAATTTCTATGATAGAAATGTCACTTGTGAAACACATGATCATTTCTGTGACACCATGTTAATTATGTAGGACGTCTGAGAACTGACGAAAACCATTCTCGATTTATAATTCCTCTAATCTCATGTTGATTACTGGGTTTAAGATTATGCTAATTATGCACACCATCATATCTGACTGTTAACATAAATTTACAAGACACACTTTACATATTTTAGACATCCCAGAACTGAATGGTAATAAAGGTAGGCCTACTCTCAGGAAAACAGTTACATATGTTTTCCTTTCTCTAATGTAAAAACTACAAATCATCCTGTCACTGCAAACTGCCACAATTTGGTCCATACCAAACAACTGAAGAGCTGTTCAGGACTTGTGCTACCGTGCAGTGGATAGTTTTATCGCTTGTAGTAAGTGTCACGGAACTGACATTATCTATTACGGACTGATTTAAATAATATTTGAAGCATTAAAGATATAATTCAATGATTATTAAGGAGCGGATTTCTATGTAATTAAATATTTTTCTTGCGTGTGATAAAACACAATTAACAAAGTTAAAAATTCCAAATGTCAAGTTTCAAGTTTAAGACCCGAATTTTATTTCACATAAAAACACATATTTTCACAAAAAATTTATGTAAATACATATTTTCAGGAAATCTATTATAAACACATAAATCTTGGAGTTTCTTACTTAAATAATTTTTTTACAGGAACTTTTAAATATTTTAAAACCAAATCAATTATATCACTCAGAAATACGTTATCTTTTTAAGAATACTTGGTTGCTTCATGTTTCTATGGGCTGTGTGGTGTATCCATGATCTATTTTTGTAATAATATCACCTCAAGTTCTGAGAACTGCTAGGTAGCATATCAATGTTATTATATGAGAATAAATTAACATGGACAAGAAGGAGAGATTTTGCAACACATAATTAGGAATGTTTATTGTTGTCGAAGATTATTTCATTCCGCACTTTGTTTGTGAAACACAACAGATAAGAGCTCGGGTATAAATATTATTTAATTTAAACAAATCTCTCGCCTCTCGTTCATGCCTATGAAGTGAGGAAATACATCTTGTTGTGATTCCCCGTTATCTGACCATACGCATAAGCTGCGTAGTGTAGACATAGTGGCATCGCTATAGGTAGCTTTTCTCCGACATTGTCATTCAGTAGCCAGAAACATTTTTTACGTTAAGACTTGTGTATATTAGCCTCTTAAGATGCCTAAAATCAAATCGAGTTTAAGAACGCGTCTACAGCAATATGTAGATGAATTTAAAAACATTTTTACTACTGATGGAAAAGTGTTAGTTTGCCAAACATGTGGTAAATCAGTAAGTGCAGATCAGAGCTCTCAGGTAACCCTGGCAACAAGCACATTGCCGCTGCTTCACGTGTGCATTCACGGCAAAACAGTGGATATAAAAATTGTGTAAAGTTGCTCAAGTATTGGAGGGTGCGCCTGTAGGTGAAATTGACGGTGTAGGCATTTGTGACATTCCTCTCTTTAAATATGCACGTCTGACGTCCTGTGATGTGGAAAGATCGTTTTCACAGTGTAAGTCATTCAGAGATAATGGGCATCATTTTTGTGATGGATAATTTTGAAATTACCTTTGTTGTTCACTGCAATTCTCGAACAACTACTAGCAACTGATACTCAAGTGTGGTTTGTGAGTACCTAGTAACATTTTTTTTTAAGCTAAGTAAGGTACTTTTGTCATACAGTGAAACCTGTTTAAGACGGAAGTGACATGATCCTAATTTTTTTCCGTTGTGGACAGGTTTCCGTATTATTCAGGTGTGACATTAAAATGGAATATTTTGTCATTCATATACATGAAAAACAAAATGGCATGCCGCAAACTGCAAGAAGTACAAAATATTGCATTTAACACTCATCACATTAACTCAGCTGTCGCTTATTACGTTGGTGAATCATCTTGATTAAAACCTCATTTTCTGTATAAATATTATCGTAACTCACTCATTAGTCATTAAACATTACTAAATTTACTAATCTCATTCTATTTAATATCTGACACTATACTCTAATACTGTACTGCATATCACTGCACATTATTAATTAATTGGACTAGAAGCCATCTATTAGAAGCCTTGAATTCTGGTTTATTTAATTTCTTTCCCAGTTCAATAGCTTCCTTTGCAGAACAGATCCAGAAATTGGTTTGTTCTTTGAAAGGTCATGAAGAACCCATTCCCACAACAGTTCATTTATTTCCACATAAACAGTTGCTTTCTGGTTCCTTTTGTGTCACCAATATTGGCTGCACGCCACTCACTCATTATGATCTTTATTTTTAAAGTGTCACACCTGAGTTTTCCACAACTGTACTTCAATATTATTTCACATAGACTTTGTTTCTAATTTTCCTTTATCTCGATAACTTTCACTTCAGCACTTAATGTTAATGCCACATTTTATGCAACTTTTTTTTTTTTTTTTTTACCTGAAATCACTACACTTGCGCTCTGTTTAGCTACGACAGTATACGGGTGTGAAGCATTGAAAATCTTTGAAGGGACTCGTCTCCTAGTCAACAGGGTAATAAAATTTATGACCGACAGGCTAACACCCTCGTACCCTCTAGAATTTTGCAAAGAAAACTTGTTTTTATCTCAGTGACCTACATATTTCGTATATTCCTTGAAATTACACGCTGTTTCAAAATATAGTTACAAAATATAGCCTGTGTCCAAATTATTGTTTCCGTTTTGAACAGTAGCAGACAGTTTCCGTTTCCGCATTGGACAGTTTCCGTTTTATTCAGGAAAAATTAAACATTAATACATACAAATTTCGCCGGGACCAATAAATTGTTCCGAAATAGACAGGAGTCCGGATTATTCACGTTCCGATTTGAACAGATTTCATTGTATTAAAAATATATATATATATATTTTTAATTTTTAGCAAATATTTTTGTACTTTTCAGCACATAAAAATAAATATATTTAAATTTTTTAACACATAAAAATCCGCTCCCTAATGATTATATTTTACATTAATATAATAAATGGCAGGGCATGCTACAATTTTATCCGGTTAAAATATATTTCGTTTCACTTCTTTAAATGCTAAATAACAATAAAATGCTTTTGAAGATGTAGTCAGGGACATGTCACAGAACTGACATCTCTATACTCAGAGTTGCTGCTCAGGCATAGTAATGGTTTAATTACAAAATTATTGTCCAAATAACAATTCATTTACAACATGGTTTTAATATTGTAATGTATGTTTTTTTTTTAATAACAGATGTGTTGATTTGTGTAATTAATATGGATCTTTCCTTTGTTCTTACTGTTTGGCTTATTCAATTGAAGAGTACAGGAGAAAAACCTGATACGTCACGTTTTACTATTTTTACAGGAAAGCAAGTTAGAACTTTCAAGACTCTTTAGGCCTACAGTCTGTTTTCTTTGGGTTATAATTCTTCCAATTTCTTTGGACTAATGAGGTTGTTATTCTGTGTAGTTAAACTATAAAAATCTACACAACCTGAGTCCACACCTGTGGAGTAAGGGTTAGCACTTCTAGCCGCGAAACCAGGTTCAATTCCTGGTCGGGGCAAGTTACCTGGTTGAGGTTTTTTCCGGGGTTTTCCCTCAAACCAATATGAGCAAATGCTGGGTAACTTACGGTGTTGGACCCAGACTCATTTCACCGGCATTATCACCATCTCATTCAGACGCTAAATAACCTAAGACGTTAATAAAGCGTCGTAAAATAATCTAAAAAATAAAAAAAATACACTACCTGAGCTATTACATGACATCTTGTGCCGTTTTGTTTCGGCACACTTGGTTCATTTCTTTCCTTATCCTTTCTTTCTTTCTTTTCTATTCTAATTATTTTCTTTTTAGTATTAGTTTACCTCACCTTTTCATAGATGGCCTTACTTCTTCTCCATTTTTAGTCTTTCTTTCTTCTTTAGTTAGCTTGTTTCTTTTCTTCCATTTTTACTCTATTATTTCCTCACGTATAAGGAGCGAACTTTGTGATCACGTGACTGGAGATTGGTTTCTCATTGACCATTTTGCTTTTGGCGTCCGTTTTGGGGGAGCATTATTATACTGTTTGGGTTTTGGGGGAATATTTCGTTTTGAGTGCAGTTACAGGGAGACCTTCGTGGAATAAGGTTGGACGACAGTGGTAGAGAGCTGTGAGGGAGTTGTGTGTGTTGTGGACCCAACGACTAACTGTGATGTGATGGCAGAGTAGCCGGTAGTCGAACGGGGATTGTGATTTATTACGGCTAAAGGCGTAGTCAGTCTACGGAGTGGTGTGCTATGTGAGGATGGAAGTTTGAGTGTGGCAGAGAGAGAGGCCATTGTTGTGTTGACGCGAGATCGGTCCGGCAAGGATCGTAACAGGTTTTTATTATACGATTGAGTTGGTTATGTTGTAATTAATATTAAGAGTTTGATTCCCTATGGAATATGAGATAATAAGTTGGCATTCCTCAAGCAGTGCTACATCAGTTATATTGGGTTTTGTAATAGGGTTTTCTATTATGTCAGACAAGCGAGGACTTGTCGAATTAGCTACTCATGATTTCAACTAGGAAACATAGATGGCAGTACTAGTACATGTATTGCAGAGCAGTGTATATTGAGAGTACCGCATTCTTTGATCCGGCAAATGCCGACGCGGCGGCCATATTTACTCCTGCGGAGACTCCGTACAACGCAAGACTTGCATAGGAACACAGGTTTCTAGTGTGATATTCCATCGTTATCTTGAAGAATGCCGTGTTATTGTGCAGTTAATCAGTGTGTAATCAATTGTTGTTATACAAAATTAGCATTAAGTCACAAACAAGACGAGGAATATACTTCAAAGATTAATTTTCTCAATGACATAATATTTTCACTGCGGGCTAAAGCAAGGAGATGCACTGTCACATTTACTTCTTAACTTCGCTCTAGAATATGTCATTAGGAAAGTTCAGGATAACAGACAAAGTTTGGAATTGAAGGAGTTACAGCCTCTTGTCTATGCGGATGACATGAATATGCTAGGAGAAAATCCACAAACTTTTAGGGAAAATACGAGAATTTTCTTCAAGCAAGAAAAGCGAAAGGTTTAGAAGTAAATCCCGAAAAGACAAAGTATATGATTATGTCTCGTGACCAGAATATTATACGAACTGGAAATATAAAAATTGGAAATTTATCCTTCGAAGAGATAGACAAATTCATATATCTTGGAGCATCAGTAACAAATATAAATGACACTTGGGAGGAAATGAAACGCAGAATAAATATAGGAAATGTTTGTTATTCGGTTGAGAAGATTTTGTCATCTAGTCTGCTATAAAAAAATCTGAAAGTTAGAATTTATAAAACAGTTATACTATCTGTTATATATGGTTGTGAAACTTGGACTCTCACTTTGAGAGAGGAACAGAATTAACCCTTCGCTTGGCATGTGAAGTCTTTTGAGACCCCATGACCCATTTGCAAATACACGTAACATTTTTAACGTGTCCAGCGGAGGGTTAAGTGTGTATGAGAATAAGGTAATTAGGAAAATATTTGGGACTAAGAAGGATGAAATCACAGGAGAATGGAGAAAGTTACACAACACAGAACTGCACCTGACATAATTAGGAACACTAAATCCAGACGTTTGAGATGGGCAGGACTTGTAGAACGTATGGACGAATCCAGAAATGAATATAGAGCATTAGTTAGGAAGCCGGAGAAAAAGATCTTTGGGAAGGCCGTAGATGGGAGGATAATATTAAAATGGATTTGTGGGAGGTGGGATATGATGACAGAATCTGGATTAATCTTGCACAGGAGAGGGACCGATGGCGGGCTTATGTGAGGGCGGCAATGAACCTTCGGGTTCCTTAAAAGCCATAAGTAAGTAATGACAAAATATTTATAATTGAAAACAACAAGGTGGGGAAAAAGGGGACGTTGGAAGCCATCCCAAACCGGTATTCTATTGGTAACAAAAACAGTTCTTGATTTTCAAGAAAATTGTCTTAATAAAGCGAACTTCAAATATCTTATGCCAGATAGATGCATGCAGGATGCGTTAGAAAATATTTTATTTTCTACTGTCCGCTCCATAAATCCAATCCCGAATGCAAAATGATTCAAAACTGCATTACGATTTCTCATTTTTTTTTCTAAAAACGAAGCATGGAAATTACACAGTTTTCGATTCTGAACAATTAGCTGAGTTTCTAGGTACAGATGTAAGTAAATCCGAAACAGAAAGGTCTAGTGAAGATGAATGTTAGTAAAAAAGAAATTGATATAGGCTAAATTGTAATTTAACTGAAAATATAAATAGTGACTTGAGTGAACAACAAGCTCTTTACTATTTGTTGGGATCAGTTTTGTTCAAAATAAAACAAAATATGTTATATAATATTTATGAAAACTGTTTTTCATGTCTAATAACTGATAACAGGGATGAATGAATGAAACTATAAATTTTATTAGCACATTAGTGACTCTCAAGTCGTATAAGATAATAACACTTGTATACCCTTGTAAATTCGTATTTAATATAATTCTATATGCAGAAAAATGTGAAACGTTGGTAGAAAATTAGTTGAAATTAAAGGATTTGAAGTTTTTATTCATTAACAATCAACTCATACGTTCCCAACATCTTATATTTTAGAAAACGTCTTATCACTGTATTTTAGGACTAGAATATATTTATTGTTAAGAAAATTGTCTGTTATAGCAAATGCACTACAACAATCTGTTAATGTGGCAGTCGAAGTGTTTTGGAATGAGAACTGCAACAGAAAATTGGTAATATCCCTATTAAAATGGACATAACATAAATAATAAAGTGTTATTTCTAATGAGTCATTTCACTATGACAATAATGTTTATTACTCCTTGTCTCCTGTGTTCAATAAACCACAACAACATGTATGATATCGCCTTTAATGACCTTCCTTCTAGCATTACTGCTTATGCTTCTGTGCCGAGCAAGGAGTAAATATGGCCGACGCCGCCGAGAATGCGGTACTCTCTAATATACACTGCTCTGATGTATTGACGAATGCCAGTTCAGTGAACTGCAATAATTAACAAAGTTGTAGTGGTGTGGAGTTATAAGTGGTTGTACTCTTATGGGAGACCTTGGTTCATATCCATTTTTTTTTCACAGTGTTGTTAATAAATGTAAACAGAGTGAGTTGATTATTTACTTGAAGTGTTTTTTTGTACCACCTTACCAAAGATACAGTCGACCCTATCATAGCTTTCTACGGCAGGGTAATACTTTATTATCGGAATATGGTTTACTTAATAGGCCTACCATTTATCTGCTATACAAAGTAACTAGAGTAGAAGCCAACCGTTCCAATCTAAAACAGAAAATCTTTAATTTTGGACTTCTCTCGTTTTTCCCTGTGCTCTTCAATTGCTTTAAACAACTCTCTCAGTTTAAAGGATCCCCTACAATTTAGATTCATTACTTCTCTCCCAACATCATTATCATACAATCAGCAGCTGTGTAAACACAAATTTGAAAAATAATGTGAAATTATTAAATAAAATACATGATTGCATAAGCAACATTTTCATTATTATTACTTATACTGTCTTGGGTTAAATTTCAGACCACGGATACCTTCCTTTCCCTCTTACTACAAAGTTCCAACCTTGTGCACACAAACTAAATTATTGGCACTGAAAAGTGACTTTTTGTAAGCATGATGCGCATTCGACAAACACAGACAAATCTCTTTTAGTATTTTAAGATAATAATTATTGTCAGTGAGGTATCCGTATATTGAAACTTTCCCCTGTCTTGCAGTCGCACCTTAATAAAATCTTCCAGTTCCTCAATTATAGCTGCACATACTTCTGGAACAATCCTGGTAATCAGCTGTTTCGACACTTTGAATAAATACATTAAACTTGTATACGAATCTCCTGTAGCGAGATATCGAAGTGTTAATGCTAGCCTTTCCTGAATAGGTATTGCTTCTCGCCAGCTTGTCTCTTTCTTGGACATTTTTGGCCCTATTTTGCACAGTAATATTTCGAAGTCTGTTTCTGAAATGCGACAGGCGTTGTGAAACTGTCTCGATTACATTCGACATAAATCATGAAGCAAGTTAGTGCCTCTATATTGATTGCGACTTTCGTAGAGTGGCGTCTGCCACCATCGGCTTTTCTTTTTGTTAAACTGCCTATAACAACGGCTGCACTTG
The DNA here is from genome assembly GCA_025594305.2 of Periplaneta americana. NCBI lineage: Eukaryota > Metazoa > Arthropoda > Insecta > Blattodea > Blattidae > Periplaneta > Periplaneta americana. Next base: position 9,181,528 of record JAJSOF020000042.1, on the reverse strand, counting down.
CTATAATTATATTTTCGTCTGCCATTATTGCGGACATGCAACGAACGCGAATATTTTCTGACCATTTGCTGATGATTTGTACATTGCTCCAAACAGCGAACGAACAACGAAGTTTCGCGTCATCATTCGTTCGAGATAAGTGTGTACGCACCTTAAGGCTACAAACGCTTAGAGCCTTCGGGTGTAAACGTAGAAGTTTGTCGAACTTCGGAACGAGTGAGCGCGAGCAATTTGCAACATCGGACAGCCTACTCAGCGAATAGAGATTATAAAGAATGGACACTGAGCGAATTTTCCTGTGTTTTGTTTCACTGTGCGCCAGCGGCTAGTTCCACTTTCAAGCGCTAGAGGTAGTGTAATCGAGCATACGCGATAATAATTGAGAATAGAATTAAGGCACAGGATCCAAACATCGCCTACTTTATTGCATAATCCAGTAACGCTTTGCTTCAAATAAATTCAAGTTAACAGCTTTTCCTTCATTATCAGTGACAAACTAGTTGTAATAATATTTTATATTTCAGATATCATAAATTATATTATAAAATAATACAATGCATTATAAAATTAAGTATCGAATTCGTTTAATATTTGTATATAATATAAAATAGGTATATGGTTTTACTTCTCGTAAGAGTTTTGTTTTTCCATTTTCAGCGCTATCAAATCATTACATATTTTAATTGTTGTAGGGGTCAACGTCTGAACTCTCATTATAAAGGAACTCTAGAGTCTAGACATTACAGTTAATGAAGGATTTATTACTTTATGGATCCAATTTATTTTATTTGAGTACATAATGTACCTAGATGTATTAATTATATGTATTATATTTCCGCTGTGTCGACTGCTAGCTGGTGTGATGTCAGCGCCAACTCTTAGGGAGAAAGCAGAATCTGACGCTCTAGCTGGCTTGAAGGTCATTGAAATCGGCCGGCTACATCAAAGGTACCGACGCGAAGTGTCCATTCTTTATAATCCCTATTCGCTGGCCTACTCTTCCTACTGGAAGGAAGGCAGAACAGATTCAGATAACAACGCTATGCTATCT